>JAOEHY010009548.1:0-36516 GCA_025447955.1 Psilopsiagon aurifrons
CCCATGGCAGGGGGGTTGGAACTGGATGATCTTAAGGTCCTTTCCAACCCTGACTATTCTGTGATTCTATGATTCTATCTACCGGAACCTGAAAAAAATCAGGATCCATCATTTGGATTAAGTAAGTTAAAATTCAGTCTGAAATTCATGTAAAATTCAGTCTGAAATTGAAGCAACAGAGAAATCATTACCAGAGCCAAGCATTCAGTGATTTCTGGCTAAATAAACTGATACTGATTTTAAGAAAACAGTGGATTGATCCAAAACTCTGTTATAATCCTAGAGTCATCGAACAGTTAGGGTTGAAAAGGTCCTTAAGATCATACAGTTCCAACCCCCCTGCCATGGGCAGAGGCACCTCACACTAAACCATGCCACCCAAGGCTCTGTCCAACCAAGCCTTGAAAAGTTGAGGATCCAGAGTTTCTGGTTCATACAGAGAGGCTGCAGCTGATGTATAATAAAGAGGAAAATATGTTAGCTTCCTGCAGCTTAATGCAGCCTGGAAGCCTAATGAGGAAACACATTTATTTGTTTAGGTGAGGTCAAATGGTCTTTGAAAATAGCTGTTACTCTCCAGCCCTAACCGCATAACATAGTAGATTGTCTTGCTCCAGTTTTCTCCTATCTACTTCATAGCATAGTGTTGAAGAGGCAACGAACAATGAGTAAGTAATAAAATAGCACTCCTCCAGCTTAGTACCTTAATAAGAACATTCAGAAGCTGTAAGAGGAAAAGCGTGTGGGGAGCGGAGCTCCCCCCAGCAGCTGCTTCTGTTTTAAAGACTTTGTGCAGTAGTGTACGTGCAGAACTAGCAGCAGATCTGCTGCTTTCAACATGGGACATGAAGGTACTGCCACACAGGTGCTCCCTGGAAACTAGCTATGTGCTACTGACTTAGACTGGTAATACTGGGCAGTAGCAATTGCTCCTGGGGGAGCAGAGCTGTGCAGTCCATCCCACTTCATGCAGGGAAGAGCTGCAAGTATCCCTCGGTCCCAGTGGTCACAGGGAGCTGAACAGACAAAGTAGGAGGCAGAGGAGGTCTTTTCTCTGTATGTGTATGTGCATATGAATGTCATTTTCTGCCGTGCAGGACATCCTGGGTGCAGATGTTTTGTTGCTGTTAGAAGTGAGCTTAACTATTTCATCTAACTGTGACCTCTTCCCGAAAGGTGACTTGTGTGTCATATTAGACAAATAACATTGTTTTTCTCACTGTCAAGTGGGTTTGTGCTTTTCGTGACCATCAGCAAACCCAGTGCGTGCCTTACACTGGGGGCTGTACAGGACTGTGGGCATTGTCTGACTTTTAAAATCCTTTCGTAAACATTATGCTTTACATTTGGTTTTAGGAAATTTTTGTGGAACTCTGAATTTTTATCTCCTGTTGTAAATTGTTACCACAAACTAACATTGACATTTAGTCCGAAGAAACATTTCAGTACTGTATATTTGTTAGCTTCTCCTCAAATGAAATCCTATGGGAGGCTGGGAGAGATACTAATCCGATTTATCAGAGCTTGTTTGTTTTCCCTTTCCATTAAGTTTCTGATTACAAATTTCAATGCACTGTTGCGCTAGCAGTCATGTTGTTTCATACTGTCAGAATTTACTTCTTGAATTGCTTCATATGTAAGATACCACATATGGTGTTTTTTATTTGGGGGCCGTCTTGCAAATCCAAGGGATAAATATGTATTTTATAAGGCACTTAATATTTCTTTGAATACCAAAGCTGAAAACTGGCTTTAAATTACACTATATTTACTGTCCAAAAATTATGTCTTACCTTTTCAGTATAATTACTTTTTTTTCTGGAATTCTCTTTTCCCCAAAGCAATGTGTGTAGCTCTTTAATGCTTATTTAATGAAGGGAAGTTGGGGTATAATTAGTCAGCCACTGAGTTTTTGAACTGTTGCTGTAAGAATAATAATGTGATTAGTTCTTCTGTTGTAATATCCTAAATCAGAGGCTTGTTTTGTTACTGGTGTGTTGATAGTGTTTTGGTGTACTGTGGGAACGCACCACGGTGGTCTGTCCTGGCATGGGTCAGTGCCATGGCTTTGCTCTGGGCTGGTTCACAGACAGCAGTGGTGTTACATTCAAAGGAAAGGATCTGACTTTGATGAAGTGGCCAAGCCTTGGTATGAAATGTGTAGAATTTTTCTGTTTGATAAATGCATGTGTTTGGCAATACATGTGCAGGTACTTAACAAAAAGAAAGCATAGAGCTGCTTATAAAATGTCTGCACAATTTCATATGTGTATAGATGGCATATACAAAGCTGCATGCAGTCAAGGTCAGGTTCTTGTGTTTCTGTTTCATTGACGGTGACTTTTAGTGGTGTCCTATAGGTGCGTTGAAGCTGTGGTGGGCTGACCATGGCCAGCTGCCAGATCCAGTTGCTCTCACTGCCCTCCCCAACAGGGCTGGGGAGAGAAGATCGGATCCAGATCTGCCTCCCCTCCTTAGTGTCTGACCTTGCTGCTCGTGGGGCTGTTTCTGACACTTCTTACCTCACTCCTTACTGCCCTGGGCTGTCCAGCCCTTCCTCCAACACACCAGACAGACACCCCGCACCCGCACTGGCTCCTTGAGTTAACTCCTTCCAGTGGCACGCAGACGTTTCAGGATTGCATTCTCAAGATCCACCTACCATAAAAAGCTCGAAGGTACCAGAGGTCTCTTACACAGAACCAAAGGCAGCAGCCTCAGCCAGTCCCAGGAGGAAGGCAAGAAAGGTCACTAGCACCCTGTATTCCTTAGCATGTCCCAAATGCCAAAGAATTTGATCCAAGGAATTCCAAAGCAGCCCTGGGAAGGGGGCAGTGCCTCACCCTTCAGTCTTTGTCCACTCCTCTGATAAAAAGCGTTTCCTCACTGCAGATCTGGCCGTTGGGTGAACTCGTGACCAGGCTGGGCCCCTCGAGTGCCATGGTCAGGAGAAATGTCATATCCTGCCTGACAGCCTCTCAAAAGCTGTGTCAGTCTGTAATGCATCTGACTGAAGTGAGTCCCATCTTCCTTCTCTTACTGAAGAACATGCCAAGGCAGAGAAAGACCTATGTTGACTGCAGCAGGATGTGGGGGTGTGGGGGAAAGAAGCAAAGACAAATGTGCAGTGAAACAAAATCAAGTCATATTCAAGACTTCTTTTCCAGTAGCAGCAAATCTAACCCGAGGGACCCAAAGCATAGTCCTAAACTTTTTCTGTCTGTTCCATAACTTTGTCAAACTTCATTGCGAAACAGTTCAGGTTCTTTAATGGATAACCTGTTTAGAAGGCCATCCCAGAACTATGCTCCCTTCTTAGGCTTGCAATTGATCAAGCCCATTATCTATCATTTTACCTTGTGCAGGTAACTTAAATATTTTATCTTCCTCTTCGTTTTAATGCTTGAATATATTTATAAGTTCACTGTAGTATTTCTGGACCTATTTTTAAATGTCACTCCATATGCACATTCAGGACTGCTGATAGGAATTGTGGAACTGGCATTAACGACATTACTGTGCCTAGGTGTCATTTGAACTGCAGAAGTACTACATCTTAAAGACTTCTTAGTAGCATTATTTTTTATCTTTAGGCTGTTTTGGATGAGCAAAGAGTATACAGACCCAGAGAACCAAATACACACTAACAGTGGTGCAGTAGTTAAGTTCTGGCTGCTTTAGGGAAAAAGTGCCTGTGTTGACAAGGCTGGAGAAAGACCTTCAAAGAAAGGCTCAGAGTGGGCACAGGGCATAGGATGCATTCAAACTCTCACTTTAAAGTCACTTCTACGGAAGATTTAGATGGAATAAATTTCTCTGAGGGAAAAACACCTTTGTCATAGCTTTGAAAGGACTTAAGTTGTCCCACAGATTCTGTTTTACTAATCCTTCAGAGGGACAGATCTTCCTACTAAATCTCAGTTGTAGCTGAGTGTGCTTTGTTCTGAATTCTTCCATTTTATTTAGAACTGTTGCATACAATGTTGGCACTATGGTTGTTAATTAAATAATTGCTATATTAGTGCTTTTAGGATAAGACAATGTGAAGGTCTGCTTTTTAATGGTGTTACTTTACTGATCCATTTTGAAACAGGCAGAGTAGATTTTTATAGAATGCAGTAGGCTTCCTTCATTGCACCAGACTTTCCTTCCACTGCAATTAGATAATTCTGTTTTTATTCCTCGCATTTTGTAAAGCAATTGGTGTTGGCTTTACTACAAAACGGTTGTGCTCGTGTGCCATGAATTTTTAGCAGATATTTTGCTGTTTGGGAATGTTCAGTGAAACAGTGAACTTGAATCAAACAATGAATATTCATGGCTAGCAAATTTTTTGCGTACCATGAACTTGATAGTATTAACATCATCAAGCAGGGGCTCAAGTTACTTTATCATCAATACTTAATGCTGTGCTCAGTGAAAAGCTGTTGAACAACCAGAGATAGAAATATTTGCATAAGCCATTTGCTGCACATTGCTGTAGAATAAACATATTTGTGCAAAGTTTTCTTCATTAGTGGAATATTTGCCATCAATAAGGGATGTTAACTTTGCAGATAGTCAGTTATGATTGGCTTGCACATGCATCTCGACAGGACTACAATACATCCTCTTTATGTATCTTTTTGACATTGTGTTACTGGAAGTCTTGTGAAAACTATAGCTCATGTAGTAGTAGCTGATTTCAGATGTCCCAGTGTTATAAGAAGATCCAATGGGTCATTTAATTAAACCATAAAAGGTCATAATACATCCACAGATCTGCAATGCTTGTAGTATTTTGTTTATTGATCAATAATTTCATGTCTGCTATACTTAGAATGATTTAAAGTCAACACAGATTTTAACCATAAATCTTGTCAGATTTATCTTAAAATCTATCAGTATTTTTTACAAATAACTACCATTGTGCTAGCAAAAAAGAACTGCTGCAGAGGCAGTTGGATAGGTAAGGATGTAATAAAGCACACCACTTACTGTGCCATCATTGAGTGTCAGTGCAAATGAGCTTAGTTTATTTAGTCGTTGCAAAATTTACTTTAAATGCCTGTGACATTTAAACTCTTCATTTATGCAGCATAGCCATCCCATTCTAATTGTGAGATCACTCTATTGCTGCTCTTGAAAGGCTAAAGGCCAATGAGATGCTTGCTTGAAAACAAGCACTTTATTTCTCTGTAAACTGCTGGGTCCTTAGTCTCTCCCCTGCCTCCTCTCTCCCACTAACCCATAGTCTGAGACTGTAACAGGCTAATGGTGTGCCAGATATTAACTGCCATAATCACTGAGGCTGTCATTGCATTACATCAGGCACAAAAAGTGTGGTAATTTTTGTTAATCATGTTCCGAGCTTCATTCCATGTATTGTTGGTGTCATTTTTACTAGCAAAATTTATAATTGGGTTGATGATTTTTATCTCTTAGAGTAAAATATACTGAATGTATTGAACTGGTGGTGCTGTGTAACAGAAAGGAGCTGAGTTGCCAAGATGACTGATAGAAGAACTTCATAAGGGATATCATCCAAATGCAGCTGGCTTGTCTGCAGCCATTTCCCTTTGTGGCATCTGTACCTTAAGGAGTTCACTGCACTTGTGAAGGACACACACAAAGGGAGCTTGAAATATTTCCACTTTTCCTGTGTCTTTTCATTTGTGGAAGTATTGGCAGCAAAAGGAGACTTCATTTTTAGATTCCAAATATCCTTCTATAGAGGCTGTGTTGCTTTGGGGCCCCAGGTCTGTCTGTATGCTTACACTCTACATACCTATGAGAATCATACCCAACTTTTAATTTTGAGAACTTTATATTCCATAGCCTACTTAGACTTGTTTTCTTAACCGTGCCTTTCTTCCTCTCTACAACAACGCAAATAATAAACTGATTAAACCCTCTTGGATATTTTTGTACTCTAATTGTATAGATCTGCTATGGAGCTACCAATAGATCCTCATTTAACTGAAGCAGTTAAACCCAAATTAGATTTGAAATTCTGCTTATAGCATTATTCAAGAAAACTTTACCTTAACAGATGACTGTTTGTGTAAGAGCTGGTGGAATACGTGCTACGTGCCTGTTGACTATGCATGTGTAAAACAGTATCTTGTTCTTTGCAAAGGAAAAGCATAAGCAAAAGCATTTGATATTAATGTGGCAATTTATGCTAGAGTAATTTATTCATTATATTTTTCATACATCTACAGACTAGATCTACTTTGCTTATGAAGAAGAAATCACCAAATACAAAAGGCTGTATTCAGCATGGAAACAAAAGTATTTTTACTCTAAGCACAAAATGTCACTTAAAATTGGCGGGAGTACCAGATATTTCAGGGCACTCAGGGATTTCAAGCTTATAATGAGTAAATAAGTTTATAAAAATAGGGTTTTTTTTCCATCCTATTTTAAGTGAAATGAGAAAACTAGTCACTCATGATATGTGGAAAATAAAGAGTGTGCGCAAAGACAGCCTCTTTCCTTTTTACTTTATTTACTTTCAGCATAAGCTGTTATTTTTTCATGCCATTTTGGTTGCATCTGCACAAAGAATGAAGGCGGCAGGGGGTTTGGAACTAGATGATCTTAAGTTCCTTTCCAACCCTAACTATTCTATGATTATGTTGCTTTCTGTCTCTCTTTTGACATCGTGGACCTCCCTAGTTAGCTAATTGATTATTTATTTTACTCACTAACCAAAAATCAAAACTGTCCACATTGAAGTTCCTCTTTCATAGTGGAAAATCTCAGGGAAATGGGTTTTGGTCTGAATTGAGGGTAAATAAAAGGATTCCTGTTGGCTTTGGGAAGTTCAGGTTAGATATAAGAGAGGAGTTCTTCCCTGGGAGGGTGCTGAGGTGCTGGCACAGGGTGCCCAGAGAAGCTGTGGCTGCCCCATCCCTGGCAGTGTTCAAGGCCAGGTTGGATGGGGCTTGGAGCAACCTGCTCAAGTGGAAGGGGTCTCTGCCCGTGGCAAGGGGTTGGAACTGGAGGAGCTTCAAGGTCCCTTCCAACCCAAACCATTCTGTGATTCTGTATATTGGGTTGTCCTGGGTTCAGCTGTAAAAGTTATTTTTCTCTCCTTCTTTGTAGCTGGTGCAGTGCTGTGCTTGTTGGATTTAGTACAAGAACAATGCTTATAACACACCAATGTTAGAGTGTTTGTTTGGAGAGGATTTGAAAGGCTCAGTTGACAGCACAAATCCTGTTCTGATTTACCTTTAGCCTTTCCATTTAAAAAGTTGATGGAAAGTTGCATGTTGTTTAACTGTAGTATGATGCTATCATGTTGTTATCTTTGCTACCTGCTGTTACTACAAGGGAGACTGGGGTTTCTGTCTTTCTTCTCCCTTTTCATAGAATCATAGAATAGTTAGGGTTGGAAAGGACCTTAAGATCACCCAGTTCCAACCCCCTGCCATGGGCAGGGACATCTCACACTAAACCATGCCACCCAAGGCTATGTCCAACCTGGCCTCGAGCACCGCCAGCAATGGAACATTCACAGCTTCCCTGGGCAACCCATTCCAGTGCCTCACCACCCTTACAGTGAAGGACTTTGTCCTTATATCCAATCTAAACTTCCCCTTTCAGAGCATTCTATGTAATAACCTCCTTTCAGGTAATAACCTCTGCAGTACGGCATCGCACAAAATTGGTGGTGATGATCTGAGTTCCATTGAATCTCCTCCTGTTGATTTAGATGCAGTGGAGTCAGGAACAGATTCTTAAAACTTCAAATGGCAGTCCATGGGGTTGTCTGATGCAGTACCTAATGAAAAGGAAGTGTATTATTGCTTCTGTAACCCACAGAGGTGTGTTGTAGTGTCACAACTGTGAAAAATGCATTTTTCTCTCACTACAAGTCTCTTCAGAAAGCACATCAGATGTGTGAGGATAAAGGCTGTATGGAAGCTTTGACCTTGCTGCCAACTTTCTTTTTGCCTCCCAGAGAGCAAGGATTACTCTGAAGTGTTTCTTCCCAGTCTGATGAATTCTCCCTACACCTAAAAGTTTGCTTCAGACAAAATTCTTCATTTTGAGTTGGGCTTCATACCAGAAGGTGGGCAGACAAGTAGAAAATGTGAAATATAAGTGATCAGGTTGCAAGAATAAATCTCTTGTTCTTATGCAAATATAACAGAGGCATGTGTGTCTTTTGAGGCAATATAAACTACTTTTGGAGGTAGTCACAGTTAAAATCATAGACTCTGTGAAAGGCAGAGCTCCACTGATTTCGAAGGAATTCTGTTAATCCACAGTGATGGTATGTCTGACCTGCATTTCTGTTGCTGGAAGACAGACCAAGAGAGCTGCTTGTCCTGCCTGTTACATGTGTACGTATTTAACTGGTGCAGCTTTTGTTTGGTTAGTTAAATCTCTACAACCGAAATGCTGCATTACATGTGGGGGCACGTCTGTGGACTGTGCTAGGACAAGGCAGTCAGAGCAGGTGAGCAGGGAGGGCATGTGCCGTTCCCGTCAGTGCCGGGGCAAGCCAGGGACATCAGTCAGTGGGAGGGAGATGGGCGACCATGAGAGATGAGGAGAGATCGTGAGGTGAGAGCAGGGGCAGCCATGTGGGGAGATCTTGAGGGGAGGTGAAGGGTTGCCACGAGGGGTACGGGCAGCAGCTACATAATGTGGGCCACTATGAGGGGGCAGATGTGTGGCTGTGACTGGAAATCACAAGGGGCAGCCATGAGGGGCAGACCAGTTTGCCCTCAGTGACATGGCTATTGGTGGGCTTGGCAGTCCTGGCCTTGATGATCTTAAAGGTCTTTTCAAGCCTGATTGAGTCTCTGATTCTATGATTCTTAAGATTTTGAAGCTGGAACAAGTCAAAGTTCAGGTTGCCTGATAAATATGAACTTGATTCCTTTGGGCCATATGCATTAGGATTTACATTTTAATAACATTATTGAACTTTTTTTTTTGCAGTAGATTTTTGCCCCATTGATTCTGTAGGGTGAAGCTGCTTTAATATTGAAGTCAGCTCTGTTTTGAGATGAAAGACTGTTGCTGATTAATTCCTTATCTGCAACTGTCACAGAAGCTGGAAAGTGGACTACAGATGAGGCAGGATATTTTAGCAAAGAGGATCATTAGTATCATCTCAAAGCAGCTGCCTGCTCTCATAAAGAATGAATTTTACTCCTACACGTGCCACAATTGTCCTCTGAAATCCTTTCCAAGATGGTCACTGCCTCTGAAAATCTAGTTTCTGGATGCCTAAATTGGAGTTCTTGGATCTGGTCTGCCAAAATGCAGTCTCTCATAACTCCGATGGGCATCAGTGAAAGCTGTATTTGAAACATAGTGCTATGAAACCCATGGTTTTTTCCTACTGTCCTGACAGAAAGTCAGGTGATGACCCAATTAAAAAAATTAAATCAAACCTAATACTTTAACTTGGCACGTTTTGTACACAGTGGAGGAGGGGATGTGATCCTGAAACTCAGCCATATGCTTTAAAATAAGGCAATTCTGTCACCCCAGGTACAGCTACAAAATGATCTTTAAAGGGGATGACTGCTCACTTGAACTGAAGGAAATCTGGACAAACACAAGTGAATTCACGTCAGAATTTGATGCCTTTCTAACAGAAGACATGATTTTGCAGTAATTGTCTTCTTTCCAGGAGGGCTCTCCCTCTCTAAGTGTAGAGCCAAGCCTGTGAAGTCTTCAGCTCATAACCTTTCAACCTGTGTCTGCCTTTCAGAAGAGGGATACTTAGAGGTGCCACTGAGCATGTTGATGTTGACTTTTCACAGCTGTTTGCAGGTCTTTGATAATAAGACCACATGTAGGTTTGCTGGACAAGTTGGCGTTGTTATGCAGATTTAAGGGCTAAACCAGAGGCATAGATAAAGAAACTTTATAGAATGCTGCATTAGTATAAAATGTTAATTGCTGTAATGACAGTTGATTGCAGACTGATACAAATAACTGGGTTTGGGCTTTGTCACCTGTGGTTATAATTCATGAAAATGTCATGCACGTGTCTTTTCCAAGACAAATCCTGATTACATACAGCTTTGTGTATTGTTTTCCATGCTTTCACATGGATTTGTGATTTTACAATGATGATGTCCTATTTTTTCCCAACCAAAAGACCAAATACGTTTTGTGATTACAATCTACTGTTACCTAAAAAGAAATACCAGGCTTCTACTCTTTCTTGTGAATTTCTCACTTCTTACCAACTCTAGCCTTCAGTCAGTGTCTGGTCAAAAAGCTACTTAAGGATTCCTTTGTTATGTGTTCTTTGGATATATGACTCACCATAAATAAGTCAATAATTGCTGCATCTTGATAACCTCAGTGTAGCAAAGCTGTTTTAACTATGTGTATACATATATAGCAAAATCTTAAATGTAAGAATCATCATCATTGAGAAAAATTGACATAGTTGCTGCAGTTTCAGAAAACTCAATTGAACCTGAATCCAATGGATTGACTAGTATGTAATAGAACAGCTCATGCTAAACCTGTGCTCTGTAAGTAGCATCTTGTCTTTCAGTGGTGTTATTAGATTAAGCAAGGATTTGAAGGTTTGAACTCACATTTTTCTAAATTCTCTCTGTGTTTCCATTAATTGCATTGTCTGATCTTGAAAAAACTAGCTTTACATTTGCAGTCATTTTGCCATAACGGGTTACCTCATTTCAAAACATAAGTCATTGTTGATGACAGTCTTCTCTCAGTGTGGAAAAATCCTCCAGGAGTGTTTGTGTAATGGAAACTTCTGTGCAAAGATAACTTGTGGAAATACTGCTTGATCTTAAGGGTTATTGAAGAAATTGATATAGCTGATCATGGAGAGGACCAATGAAGTGTTCATGAGGGGAAGAGATGGGTAGAGTGGAGACCGAGGAAGAATAAGAACACAGTAATCTTTGATGTGCTTTCTCTGCAGTTGAAGTGTAGCCCATGATATTCTCTGAACCCCAATAAATTATCACTTAATATAGTAAAAGGATGCGGAAACACTGAGGCTGGTGTCTTCTGGTGTTAAAATTTCAGGCAATCATTTTTCAAACCCAACCTTTGATGTTTTCATTGTCTCAGGTTCCCAGTCTGAACCTCCATCGTGCAGTGCCAGTTCCATCACTTGCCCATCTGCCTGCACCTGCAGCAACAATGTGGTGGATTGTCGAGGAAGGGGCTTAACAGAAATTCCAGCTAACCTCCCAGAGGACATTTGGGAAATGTAAGTGCCAATGCAATGCACCATTCTTTTCCATGTTTCTCCATTTTCGATCCCTGTCATAGCCTCCTGTGTGGGAGAAAGGAGTGTGTTCTGAGCAGATTTCAGATACATTGTAATTCTCCTCTTTGCTTTTGTTCTTTTGATTGTTTTGATTGTTTGAATTTGTTTGGAGTTGCCCTAAACAAGATGAAATTCCTGATGTAGCAAGATGAAATTCTTGGTGTATTATGTTTGTAATGTGTTTCCATCTCACAGATCGGGCATTACTGTTCTATAGTCAGGAAAAGGAAATACACAGTCCCTTTTCTGAAGTCAAATTGTTTTATCTTTAGTTGGTGAAGTCCCTGAGAGTTCATAGGGTTATTTGTCAGCTTGGCAGGATGCATTTGTAATGAATTATGACATCAGAACACATTGTCCCTACTGATTTCACCCCTTATTTCTTGTCTTCCTCATTTTGTTATTCCCACTTCTTTCACATTTTTGTGACTTTTTTTTTTGTTGTGAAATCATATGGTGGATTTACAGACTTGTTTGTCTTCACTACCTTTAGGAACTGTAATCTTTGTGTCCATGACTGCGTACTACTATGGTCTTGAAATACATTAAACTGAGTTGCTTTTGGTTAGTCCATAGGGAATGCAAATCAATCCTTTTCCTATTTAGGTGCTTGCCATACAGAGGTTACTGGCATTCAACCAGCATTTGCAGTCTACACAGAGTAAATTCAGATATTTGGATAGTCACTGGATTTTTCAGCTTCTCCTTGCTGTAGAAATACTGCTGCAGAGCAAAATTCAGTAGGATAAATTTGAAATGTTTATATGATATGCCAGGAATGTGACATTTGTGGCCAACAAAGATGATGTGCTTCATTGTTTGCAGGAGGTCCACTCTACACAACCACTCCTCGAAGTCACTTTATCAGTTGCTTTTATAATGTAAGAATCACCTCAAATTTGTTTGGATTGATACCTCAGCACAACAGTTTAGAGGCAGCTTATGCTCAATTGTGCATCTTCACAGAACAGATAGATATGTTAGAAATGAAAAAACTAGTTCACTAAATACAAAGAATAAAAACATCTTAAAATTAACATTATTGAGAATGTATCTAGAGCATGTAAAGATGTTTACAGGAAATATAAACTCTCATGCAAGCTGTTCTGAGTGTCTGTTGGCCTTCCTCTTGAGGAAGTCCAGAATGTGTTGATTGTGTTTGCTTCCAATGTATTGTGGCACATAAAATATGCATGTCATACTTAGTTTTCTATGCATAAAAGTCAGTTAGAATTATGCTGAAAATATAAATGTGTTTGGCACACTGAGACTATTCAGTGTTCAGTCCTGTTTCCAGTTCTGTCAGATGGTGTCAAATTTTCAGCAGTGGCTGGAACAACAATGGTTCAACAATGAGAGGCAGAGGACGAAATTGGTCCAGACCTGGTCACAAATGAGGGTTGGACTAGGAGAATTGGGAAGACTGAGACTGAGGTGCTCCAGCCCTCTCCATACAGCAGCACACCTCGTAAGAAAGCAAGTGAAAACGTTGACCTTCAGTGTGCTTGTAATAGCATCGAGTATCAAAGTCCTGACTCCATTTTGGTTGCTCCAGCCCACAAACCTAACCCCTGCAACTTATTAAAAGTGACTTAGAAGATCTCCTTAGGAGAGCAGAAAGTGAAGGAAGACTTGGAGATACTTTAGATCAGATGATGATGTAGGGAGTCAAGATGCATGTAACGTATTAAGAAACTTTCATAACCTCAAGGTTATAAACCTTCTAGATCCCTACAACACCATGTAAAGTTCTGAGCACATGGTTTAATGATTCAGATCCATCAGATGTCATGACATATAGTCAGTACTTATTTGATTCTTTGTAGATAAACCTCTTATATTGTTCTGATCCTTTGCAGTTCACTAGCACTTAGTTCAGAGCATAAGTCTCATGAAAACATTTATTACTACTTTCTGGAGGAGTCAATCCTGTGAAGATTTCATTTTTAAGGGATAGATATATAAGAAATATATAAAGAAATTTAAGTAGTTCTGTCTATTTACAGTAAGGATGACGAGGCACTGGAACAAGTTGCTTAGAGATGTGGTTGATTCCCCATCCCAGAAACATTCAAGGACAGGTTGGGCAGGGCTCTGAGGAACCAGATCTAGTTGAAGGTGTCCTGTTCATGGCAGAGGGGAAGGGGGGTGGACTAGATGACCTTTAAAAGCTCCCTTCCAACCCAAATCATTCTGTGGTGCTATGTTTCTATCAGAATAAGTCTTAGTGAGTGACATTACTCACATATGGGTTTTCCTACTGGTAAAATGATATTTTCATTTTATAAAAGTACTAAAGGTAAGGAGCAATTAACCTTAAATCCAGAGGCAATGCATTAAACAATCTCTCACAGAGTAAAGGATGTAGCTACATAGAAAAACATTGCTGGAAAATGGAAGGAGCAGCAACAGTTTTCCTGGAAAAGTCATGGCATAGTTTCATTTGACCAAGGTAGCCATGCTGGTTTGTGCAGAAGTCTGTCGCACTCCTCAGAAAGTCAGTTTGTCTGAGGCTGCTTTGGGCTTATTCAGTATAGAATCCATCCAGAGGTCTGGTTCCGCCTACACAAAGAACAATGATGATCTTTAGATTTGATAGGATAGGGAGAATAATACTCTTTTGCTGTAATATTATAGCAATGGGGCCAAGTAAATTCTGTCTACATGCTGCAGCCCACATATCTTGCTCTCAGACAGAAGTACTGTTTTGTTTTCCTCTCGGGATTTATCCCCCATGGTTGGCATGCATATAGTCAGACCCTTTTCATAAAAGGTGGCTACAGTGGTGCTGGCTGAACGCTTCTTTCTGGACTCCGCAGTCCTATGATCTGATCTGTATCACCTTTGAGAGGTGTAACTCTTCCTAGAGACTCTCACCTCCTGTTTAATGGGGTACTAATAAACTACATGGCTGGGTTGCTGCTACATAGAATCCTACTCAAGATGGTGTATTTTTCATTCAGCAGTTTCTAGCTAATGTTTTAAACCCCCCCCCATAGATTGTAGTACATTCATAATATTTGTATGATAGTATTAAAATGCTGTCTGTGCCTTCCTCAGTTCCACTTGGGGCTTTTCCAAGTTCCTTTGCTGGTTATTAGTTGCATTCAGTTACAGCTTTCTCACTTTTGTATTTCCCCTTGACTCGAGATTTCTTTATAAGCTAAATTGGACCCGCCAGGAGGCCTTTGACTGACAAACTGTTCTACAGCAAACACACAGGTGTTATGTGGTTATTAAAGGTGACCTGCATTTCACTGTGGTTTGTATTAATTAAAGATCTTTAACTCAGCCTTCCTTTTTGCATTAACATGAGTAGGCCGAACCTTCTCTGACAAAGCTGCCAACAAGTCCTAGATTTGGTTTTGTTGATAAAAACCTATCACAAACCATAAAATAAGCATCATATGACACTAATTTTCCCTTGTTGCTGACCTCTGCCATGTATGACTTGGAAGTCTATTGTGTTACTTCATTACACCTCTCCCCAAGGTGTATTATCCTGAAGGCCCTCATTGCAAGAATGTCTTTTATTAAATAAAGGAATTTGGAAAAGCTTGAAATGTGTATTGCAGCCTTGCTTTTCCATAACTTCATAAAATAGGTAGCTAGTGTGTTCAGAATGCAATTCATTTTCCTCTAAAGCCTCTTGTTCAATGTGGAGCTGACATCAGCAGCCAAATTGACAGAGGTGAAATGAGTTACAAGAAACTGAAGCTGAGGAATACAGACTGTGTGTTGAACGTTGTAAAAGATTCTCTGCTTTCAAAGTGGTTCTCTTGTGTTGTTCAAAAGAGAAATGAACAGTGTGTGTTACAGAGAAACACATGAGAATAAGCAGAGCAAAATTTAGTGTGAATACTTGAGAAGAAGAAGTCATTAAGCACCTGGAGGCATTTACTACAAAATACCCAAACAAACATGGCTTGATGGTTTACTGGTAAATGAACGGTATGTCATTTCACTGCACTGGAACAGCATCCGCAATAAAAGGAGAAGGTTGCATTTATTTAGAAAGGGTGAGAGAAAATGCATGCAAGACAAATAGGGAATAGAGTGTGAATACAGAATGGACTTGACCTTGGATGGGTGCAGGGAGGGATCACCTCCAAACTAGTAGGAGACAGAGCCTGCACAGAATCCGTTGTTCTGATCAGACTTGATCGCAGCCTTGCAAGCAGTGCCTGTCAGGCTGACTGACAGCTCAGCCCATCAAGACTGCGAAGTAAAGACCTGTGAAATCCAGATTCCAACTGTGCCTGGGACAGTCACTGCACTGCAGCTGATGGGAGCTGGTGTTGTGAGAAACACTTGCCACAGCAGCAGATTTCGCTCAGCATGTGGTTTGGGCTGTTTTTGGCTCAGGACACTTTGCTGGATAGATCTGAGCTCTGGAGCTGTCTGCCCATTCTTAGTGTTTGGCTGGTTTGATGCCAGGGAAAGCACATCTTTCCTGCACTTGCAGATGTGGCACGCTGGGATGATGGTATTGCTAGCCCTGGCTGTGGTGTTTCAAACAGTATTTGCGTCAACATCCTGTGGGCCAGGTCCACTTGATGCATCCCAGTACTGGTGAGTGATCAGTAACTCCCTATTAACCTCTTGCCCAACTCACTACACTTTTCCACTGTTCCTTCTTCAGAATGAAGTTTTCGTGCTGTTCATCCATTTCAGACTGTGTGCTCATTTTTTTTATTTATTTATTGCTGCAAACAAGGCTGTATTTTAGGAAATTAATTCCAGACAGCTTTTGTCTGAGAGTTTTGCACACCTTAAAGCAGCAGTGCAGGGACTGAACTTTTGTCACTGCATTTCATACAACTTTGTGTAAGACCTTCCTGAGTGGAAGTGGAGAACAGCCCCCCAAGTGCTGGTCCTCCTGCTGCTGTCTGCTCTGGAGTGAGAGGTGCAGGGGTGTCCTGGGATCGGCAGTAGCAGTCATTTTTCTCCTTCTTAGTAGCTGGTGCAGTGCTGTGCTTTCAGCTTCAGTCTGGGAACAGCACTGATCCCTCCGGGAGTGGGGGAGAGAAAGGGAGGGGTGCAAGCAAGTGGCTTCATGGTTCTAAGTTACCGAATGGGCTTAAACCACGACATACACTGTGGTGAGCTGGCTCCTGGGCTGAGGAGCAGTGACCTCTGGCACCAGCACTGGCACTGGGAGCTGCTTTCCTGAAGGACATTCAGGCTGTGGAAGAAAAGGATTTGATGAATTGCTAGTGCTAAGGGCTGGATTGTGGGTTGGGACAGACTCTTGAGAGAATGAAGACTGGTCTGGCCCGATACAGAAACTCTTTGGAAAAGGCAGCTGACCTCAAATGAGGAAAAAACCAAATCATATGATGAGAAAGACTGGGAACAGAGGAAATCAAGACAGGTTGATAAGTGTTACATGTCTGAGAAAGTGAAGAATACTTCATGCTAAGGCCTGTGGTTTCTGTGACAGCCTGGGACACCAGCTCGACAGGTTAGGCTATGCGGATATGATGAGGGGCTGAGACACTGGGTGGCGTGAATGAGGCTGGCCAGGCTGTGGGACCAGGACAGAGGGGCACAAGTGAAGATGGAGCTGAGGCATCTCTTTCCACCAGGAAACACGAATCTTTCAGAGCCTTCCTGCCTTGTCACAGTGTACTGGCGAAGCTCAACAGCAATTTGTGTATCTCTGTGCACTAGTGACCATGTGCAGAGATTAAGTATTAGACTACACACAATTTACTGTTTTAACCACTGCTATTCCAGTTAGACATCAAGGCCAAGTCGTACTTTTGTTACACATGAGTTTCCTTGTGATGGAATTAGTTATTTCAACTTTTGGTTTTGGATTCACTAAATTATTATTGAGAAGAAGTATATAAAAGAAGAAATAATATGACAGAGTGAATGTTTGTAGCTTCAGTCTTCATTCAGTGCTTTTGTATATATTTGTTGTAGTAAGCACTGAAATTACAGCTCAGTCTCATGTTGCTATTAAAAGAATGGTCTCATTTCTTGTTGTTTAGGGGTGCATCAGGGTTGTGTGGTAGGCAACCCTGTGTGTATGGGATCTGTTTGTTTGTTGCAGAAACAGGAACATTACCCAGTGGGTGCTGTGGGAAACTAATCCCAGGAATGCTGCTCGAAGGGTTGGGGTGTGTGTCTTTGCCAGTGGTTTTATGGGTTGTCTCTGGGCAAGTGACTTGCCCAGGCTTTCATGGGTAGTCACTAGTGATATAATCCCGGGTTCTGATTGACTCAGCTGAGACATTCAGAAGTGCTGAGGACTCGCAGCTGCAGCAGAAGTCAATAGGAGCTCTGCTTTGAACACGCTGTGCTGTGCAGTGCAGTACTAATTAGCTTGGAGTGCCAAGTCCCAGTCATCTGCAGACATATAAATCAAACTCCAAAATCTAAAGTATATCCTTAGATCTTAGAGCTGATCTTAGATTTCCAGCCTGTGTTTTTTTATATGAAGCTTGTTTTTTCACTGTTACTTAACCTTTACAATACTGTTTGGTGAGATTAGGAGAAATGTATAAAGCAAGAGTAATGATGGATAGGATGTATCTAAATCAGAAATGGGGTCCTTTTGTTTAAATGCTGATTTCATTACTCCAGACAAAGAGGCTGACAGTCCCTCAAAGAAAAGTGCTGCTTAGGCACCCATATCTGGGGAGATAAAAACTACAGTTTCCCATCTGTTCTCTGAGCACAGTGAAATAGGATGGCAGCCCTTCCACCAGCGTCTAACTTTGGCTTAAGGTCAATTTTGAGTCACTTATTCTACATTGGTTTAGTTTATTATTCTCACTATTGATAACTGAATTGGTGACTGATAGTTTTGTGAGGAGTGCTGGATTTTGGTGCATGATTTCTACTCTTAGGAAAAATGATGGAGTTCATCCACTAAGGAGAGAATCTAATGCACTTAATTGTTGGTTTTCTCATGGTTTTGTCAAAATGAAAACAAACAACTATCCTTCAAGAGAGTAATTTTGCAACATAGTGTTCTGCTCATTCCAACTTTAACTAACGCTTTCCTGACACATTTACTACTTAGAGAACTGCTATTATGAGAGTGCCACTGTATTGTGCAGCATTGTGAACAGACCTGTAGATAGATGAGTTTGTTGCTTTTGGTGCTTCAGTGATTCTCTTGGGAAGAAATTACCTTCTTTGTACCTGTAGGAGTCTGGGTTGTAGGAGAGCTGAGACAAATCTTGATGAAGCTTCTGTGATTTGAAGAAGTTTATCAACAACTCCTGAGCATTTAAATCACTAGTATATTCAAAATCAATTTTCCACAGATTTAAATAAAGGCAGAAAGGCTGTTATAAAGCAGTTGAGCACTGGTAACTCTTTTTAGTATAATAAAGTTAATTCTTTCTTACATTAGTTATAAATTAACTTCACCATAACAATTTCATGTATATTGACAACTGGCTGTGAAATCCTCAGCTTCTTAAAGGCAAAGGCTTATTTTTTTCAAGACTGTAGGTGTGTAGAAGCTGTAAACTTTGGGGATAGAGGAGTAACAGTTGTGCACTGAGTATTGTTCTTTCTCTTAAAAGAAAATGATAATCATTTTCTTAGGCTTCCAGTAAATGCTGTAGCTGAAGCCAGCACAGTAATAAATGCTCCATAACTGCCTCTGGTGGCAAGTTCTCTGCCTGGGGAATCAGGTTGGCTTCTGTAGTTGAATTCTATAATATGATTTTCATTCACTGTTGTAAATTGGCTCTGGACAGCTTCACATGTCAAACTTGACTACTGCTTTCTGGATCTCACTAGGCAAACTGTGTCATTCACTCCTGGCCTTCAGTATAAAAAAGAGGTTTCTATTTTTGGGCCAAAAATATGTAGAAAATTTTCTATTCTATGAGGGCAAGGCACAGAAAGAATAAAGGAAATAGTTTACACTGAGAGTCAGTAGAGAAAATATAAATATATGGGAAATGTTAAGAATAAAAGTGTTTTCTGTGCTGAGACATTCAGGCAAATGGGAAGCTCTGTTTCCCAGCTTTAGAAACCAGCAGTAACCACAGGGAGGGGTTCTGCTGCAGGGCCAAAGCAGGATTTATATCTTCTATGTTTACTTGTAAAATTAGGTGTCACTGATGTCATCTATAGGCATGAGATGGTTTTGGTTTGATAAATTTAGATTTCATGCACATTTTCATTTTGGCAGTCTCAGTTTTTCATTCTTTTCTCCTCTGCTGTGTGACTTCTTTAAAACATGCAAAAAGTGATGCACAGGTGAGGTTTTTGAGTGTGTGTGCGTTCTTTTTTTCCTGAGAGATCACTTCAGTCCAGCAGGAACATAGATTTAGCCTTATTAATACAAATGAATGGAATGAACAAAAAGGCAGAAATCTTTTTTTATCTAATGCAAATGTTACTCAAAGTCCCTGTTTTCCCTTCACAAACAGTTGTGGTATGGTAACGAGAGGCTGCTCAAGCACAAGCAGCATGCTCGGTGCATTTCTGCATCCCCTCTCTGGGATGAAGCAAGGAAGGTGAATGAATGAGACCAGCAGGAGAAGTAACAATGAAAGGTGGTGAGACAGGCTAAAAGTTCCAGTTGGGAACGTGGAGTATCACAGTGGTAGATGGAAAACTTGAAGTCTGACATTGTATTACTGCACTCTGGCTGCTTATATTGACAGAGACATTGGTGTTTGTCAGATGTTTTGCAAAGTGCCAGCGTACAGGCTTCTCTCTCTGGTGTCTTCTTGTTTGTACAGCATTTGATGCCATATTCACCTACCACAGTGAAGCAGGTGAATTCATAATGTGACTGCCATTGCACATTCAGCATTTACCAGCAGATAACCTGACCAAGTGCTCAACTACAGAGATATGTCAGCTTAAACTAAAGACTCTGTAGTATGTCAGGAAATCCAGTATCACTGAATCATATCAGTGAACACTGGTATCAGGGAATGTATCAAAGCGTCTTGTTTCATTCTGAAAGATGTCTTTGGGTCAGCAGAATTACCTTTGTAACATTCTATATATATATTTATTTTGAAAAGTCACTTCATTCTTGATAGCATTTTGTCTATCAAAGATCTGCCCTTAGGTGAATACTTAAGAAGCAGTCTTTTTAAGAACTATCACAGCAGCTCAGCAGCTAGACCCTGGAAATCACCACCAAACGTCAGGATATGAAGGGGAACTCTAGCTGTCACCATGTATTAATACAAGCAGACAGTTTACCAGCTCTCAGCTCTCCAGTTCCTAAGGCAGACTCACTGAGAAAGATTTATAAATTCATATTGTTAATTTTATTTGGAGGTCATTTGGTACTGTGATGGAAGGCAGCAGTATAAAAGTCTTGGAGAGCCATATGTGTTTAGGGGGTTTATGGTGGTGGTAGTGTCTTTGGCTCAGGTAGATTGAAGGCTTTAGCTGTCTGTTAGAACAAGCTGAATATCCTGTCTCCCCAGTGTACTTTGGGTCTACCCGTCAGACAACTGAAGCGTGAGAGAGAGAGCCACAAAAAGGCTGTTCCTTGGCAGTGTAGGTCCCCAAACACATTCTGAAGCAACAGGACTGCAGATTTTTTGCCTTGCACTTTGACAGAGCAGCACCCTATGCAGTGCTGCAGTGCTGTGTTGTAAAGGGTGATGACTGCGACTTCTGCATCTTTCACTGCACCATAGGCTGTGGGTTCAGGCTTTGTAAATGCAGCGCAGGATTTCCTCCTTCCCAGCACGGGTGCCTCCTACCCATGGCTGTCTTTGGGTAAATACTTCAGTACAGCTACCTGAACCTGTTGAGTGGTAAGAATAAAGGTTGTATTTCAAATGAAGTGCCACAACAGGGATCAAATCTAGCCCATGTTGGTAGTAAGACAACCAGATTTTAAGTGTGGTGTTTTCCTCTTAGGTGTTGAAAATATATCTGTGACTTGTCTGTGTCAGACTCCAAATGTAAAATAAGATGTGTAGATGAGATAAATGTAAGCTAGTGATCCAAGCCGCTTTTATAATCCAGTTGTTCTCACTCTTTGACAAGGGGCAACAGTCTCTTTCTTGATTGCTATGTGCTCTAGACATTTCTTCCTTCCTAACATAAATGGCTCTCTCCAGCCCTGGGCTTTGTCACTGCGAGGGATGCGAGAGCTGGTTTTCCCCAGACAGTCCTCAGCCAGCTCTCTGCAAATCCCTGCTAATGGGGCAGGAGAGAAGGAGGGGTTTGCCCTTCCCAGCAACCTTCACAGGTTGTGTGCATCCTGCTAAAGCGGAGTGTGCTGCAGTTACTGCTGCTCACTGAGCTTATCTTGTGCTTTCTCTCTGTCAGAGATTGCTTTTGGTTATTGGCTGCCTGAGTGATGCAAGCCCTAGAGAGCCCTGGCCCTGGGAGCAGAGTGACGTGGTCCAGGAAGCCATCCGCCTCATTCACTCACTCCCAGCAGGGCAGTTCATGACTGCCCAATGCAGAGGGACATTTCTGACACGTCTCAGCCGAGAGCTTGCTGGCACTGGTAATAGAGCATGGCTGTCTCATTTGTAGGCTCTATTCACCTGACAGCTAAGAATTATCAGTACTGATGCTTCAGTCCCTTTCTCTTCTTCTGCAAGCGAGTGATTTGTCTATGTTATGGGTAGGTAAGCTTGACAAAACATTACACATTAGCAGCTGAGACAGTGTTTGAAATGGGAAAATTGCTAGCAAACTGCACTGTTAGAGACCCAAATAACAAATTCTTTCCCTCAGTGAAAGAGAGATAGTTAAGGTCCAAATTAATTTGTCTGTCTCCCCACTCTGCAGGGGGAATCACTTTTCAAGACAAATGGCTTCGTCACTTCTGAGAGGGATCTGGCTCTATTAAGGCTGCATTAGGCAGAGTTTAGTCCTTTGTATTTCGGCATCTTGGGTGTGAGCAGTACAGTCACTAGATGAGGAGGTGATAAAAAGGTTTGTACCTCAGTGAACTTCAGGATATATTAGCATGGGAATTTGAGTGCTTGTTCTTTACTCTGGGGTAGTCTTTCAGCTTTAACTGCATAGTTCCCCCTGTATGTTTTACTATTTTGTTTTTTCAAGAAGTTTACTTTTTGCTGTCATTGCTTCAAAGTCACTTAAATAGAGTGGGAAGGAGGATGACTTTATCCTGTCTAGCATCATGTTATTACAAGAAAAATGCATCTGGATCCATTGGGCCCTCATATGTTCCAATCCCTAATAATATATGAGAGAAGAGAAAGGAAATTGTTCTCGTCCTTTGATGTTGTTGTCAAAGACTAAAATAAAGCTTCGAGAGGCAGGCAGCATTGCTGTGTGACACAAGGTTGGAGATAGGCTTCAGTTCATCTGAGTGATAGAGCAGGCAGCAGGCACAGTGAAATGGGTAACTGAAAGGAGGAGCAAAAGCCCCTGAGAGGTTTGGACATGGCCAGTGGATTTCATCCATTTTGTGAATTCTATTTGTGGGGTCTTTTAAATAGATCTTATATGAAATACCAGAGGAGGATTTTATTGAGTTGTAAGAAATCTTGAATATGATGGTTCAAACAATCAAAATTTAGCCTTTTAGAGCTGTGTCTCTTGTACTCAGGTGTGTTTTACAATTCTTTTATAGTGTATACTGGTGATACACAAAAAAGTGAACTCACTGATGCTGCTTTGCACAAGCACAGATGAGTTTGAAGCATATGACAGGACTTCAGAGTATGCAGGGCTAGGCCATGAAAAGCAGTTTTCCAGGGGTCATGTTCTAGGTAAATGAGGTCATTTTCTCTGAAATAAAAGGTGACTGTAAAAGTTAGATTAGCTTTTCACTAAAAAAATCACATTACTAGATAAGAACTGTTTTTCACTTGATTTGAAAGATGGCACATCTAGCAGCAATTTCCCATTACATTGTGAATAACACTGGTTAATAATTAAGCCTTCATCACCTTGAAATTGCCAGCACCCCTTCTGGCAAAAGCTGGTGTTTCCTAGGGATCTTTAAGCCTGTCTTTCAGATGTCATTTAGGAGCCCAGATGAAGTGAAAGCACAAGGTATTAATACAAATAGTTTGGTTTCTACTCTCTCAGTTGTGTAACTGCATTGTGGTTTTCAGCCAGTGCCTGCCAATCTATAACATGCATTTATGGGTCAGATAAGTACTTCATACTTTTCAAATACCTGACAATTTAATGTTGCACTTTATCTAATGCTCCAAGACCAACTCTGTTCTGTGCCCAAGCTGGAATTCACCTGCAAACACCCTGATGAGGGCACACAGTACTGCTTGTTGCATGTCTGGTAGCATTTGCAAGATGCAGCGTGCTGAGCATAATAAGTTATATGTAGTGTTTAGTCCTTCATCTACAGGCAGCTTCCATAAAGAAATGTGCCTTGCTAAGGTGAAAATACAGTAGCAGATGACAACAGCCTTGTCCATCTACTTCTGTACAGGCCACCTGCTGCAAATTGTGTAGGAAAGGGTGAAGAATCCAGTTCCTCCTCAGAAGGTGGCTTTGTGAAACACCTCTTCCTGTATTCCTCTCCACCTGATCTAGAAAGTTCATTTTTTCTTATTCCTCAGAATCTGTGGTATTCCAATTTTGGTTGCTTTTGCCTTTGAGTCACTAAAATATCCTTGAAATTTTCACTGATTGCAAAAGAGGGGCCATGTTTCCTGCCAGCCACTAAAACTGACTTTCCCTGTAAGAACTGCACTGTGTCCATGTGCAATTTGTGTGAACTGCCAGCTTCCATCTCCAAGTAAAGGGAATTGGACAGGCATAGCCCTCCTTTGTTCCTAGAAGTCTCTGCATAGAAATACTTAGGAAGAGTTAAACACCAAACTGGCAAGCTGACAAAAAGCCTTTATGGGAAGAGTATGTGTACTGCTAATTCTGGTGACAAACACCCAATAGTAGCGTGCTGAAGCTTACAGCAATTTGCATGTCACTGTGGACTTGCCAGAAATGAAGCATGTTATATTTAGACCAACTGAAAGGGAAATCTCAGGCACCAATTCAAATCAAAAAACAAGGAATAGAATTAACTCTGGTCACAACCTTTAAAACAGAATGCTACAGAAATAAAAGAGTGTGTGCACACTGGCTGCACAAGTTGACTGTGCAAGTGTCACAGTATTCAGGACTTGAATGGCTTCCTGGAGTACAACTGAGCTGGCAAAATATCTTACTTTCAAAGGAATTTTTCTTTTGTCTATTGAAAGCACAGATCAACAGAAGAGGCTGTGCAATAGGGGGTTGATGGGCCTTACGCATTTTCTCTACGTTATTCCCAAGTCCTTTAAAACCCATGATTTACTTCTCCCCACATCTCATTTTATCTCTGTTCTTGGATTTTAAATTTCTTCTCTCCTCTGCATTACTGCAGCAGCTCTAAATGACTGGAGTGATTCATTCTATCATTCCAGTATGTTGTTGTGTTTCAATTCTAAACCATTTCCAACCACAGATTTTTTGCTATTTAAACTGTTTCCTATTACGACATCTTTGGGGAAAATACACAAAGTTTGAATAGTAACTAAGAGCCAGGTAAAATCCAATTTTGCTCTCAATTCCAACTCCGATTGTGGAATTCTAGCTGCGAGGGTCTTTCAAATTCATTGTGTGGGGATCCAGTTTTACATTTCTAATTGAGATGATTGTTTCGGGTTCATCTGAGGTAAAGACAGTCCTTTTAGCAGGAATTTGGGAAACTTGCTGGCAAACACTTGAAAATACTTTTGGGAAGGAGCAGAAATTAGTCTTAGTGGCTACTGTATGCCCTATCTTAAAGCTGCTATGTTTTATGTTAGTGGTGCATGCATTTATGATACTTCATAAAGAATACTTTCAAAACAGAGCTCAGAAATGAAAACAGCAGCATTTTAATGTAGTCTGGACCATATTTTAGAACACTTTCACTATTTGGTAGGTAAAATAAGAAGATACAGTCCTTTTTGCTCTGCTTTAACATAGACTTTTCCCCCCTCCTTAAAAAAATGGATTCTTTTATCAGGGATTTCTGCTTTATTTTTCATCATGTTCCCACAGATTGTTGCTCCTGGGTTGCTCTTGATAGTATTATTAATTTACTTACTAAGCTGTCGCAATATAGCATAGCTTTTAGTTGAGATAACTGAGTTCTATTTGCAATAGCTAGTCAAGGAAAACTTCTGTATTTGCTACCTTAACTTTGATTAAGTAGTAATAAAATAAACCTACTATTTTTTATTAATTCCATGAGCTTTAGAGGTGCAATGTCTATAGCCTGTGTCTGTTTTCTGGACAGATTTAGTGTAGTCAATGAGATTATTTTGTTTTCAAAGTTATTTTCTCAGTATTTTCTCCATTTAGTGACTTTCAAAAGAAAAGGCTGTTTCTTATTAAAGCTCTATAAAATTGCTTTATATTTATATAAAACTTGCTATCATGTTTGATGTTATTCCTGTCCTATAACTGTGTAGTTAACATGTATATTACTTTGTTTTCAGACGTTTGGAACAAAACCTCATCAAAATCATTCCCCCTGGAGCTTTTACCCAGTACAAGAAGCTAAAGAGAATGTAAGTTTTAATAAGACCAACATGCAAGAGCAATCATGAATCTTCTTTCTTCAAGTTCAGTATCTTTATTTTAGAAACATATTGGCAATTTCTATGTTGAAATCACTGGGGATTGCACAAATAATCTCTTCCAAGTGTAAGCAACAATGGAATTTGGTTCAGGATGCCTAACAGTGCATGAAAGCCTTAATAATGCTTAATTTCATTTTCCATTATAAATGATGTGAGCTAATTAGCTGTTCGTCTGTTCAAACTTCAAATCTGTTTCCTCAGAAAAGACTTTAAGTTCTATTTATTTCCTCATTCATTCTGGTATCTGCACCACTTCAATTTAGCTGACCCCAGTTACAGCAGGAGTGTCTGTTCTTTCAGAGTAGTTAAGGTTTTTTGTAGTGCATTTGATATCTTGGTGTTGAAATGGTTTGGGTGTTTAGAAGGAAACAAAGACACTTGCTGGAGCCTGTTTTCTTTGTTTCTGAATCAGCAGTAGAGGTCCGGACGGTTCTTTTGTCATTAGCTCTCGTGTTTTCTCTTTGGATTTAAATAAAACAATCCTGATTTGTAGCAGTGCTCTCATGCAGATAACCTGGCATTCCCCCTGTAGGCTTTTCATTTTTAAGTGACATCTGAGAGACGTTGTGACAGTAGTACAGTGATGCAGACAGTGGTAAAACAAGTTACTCCCGCTTCACCAGAGTATCAAGTTAATGATGGGTACCACTGGACCAGTAGTTTCCAGAAGTCCTTCAGGCTTTGTTAGCTCAGTGCTAAGACTGCTAAAAGGGTGCCTTTGCAGTTCTTGTTTTCTGATGTGAAAAATACTGACTGGATTTAAGAAACTGTCAGCTTATTTCACAGAAGATCCTAGCTATTCTATGATTCTATGATTATCAGATAGCTAATGCTTTTGGAAACTGAAATGATCTTGCTCTGTACTTTTGGATTTAAGGGTAAAATTACTGGTTTTGCCAGTCCAAACTTTCCAAGTTCCTAGAGCGGGAGAGCTGTAAATATAGATCTTAATATTTAACGGGCCAAATCATCAGTCTTACAGAGTCTCTATTCTTCTGTCTCGCTTTCAATATAGCTGTATGTATTTTTAAAGAAGTACTGTATTAGATAGCAAGACAGTAATTTCAGTGAAAAATGATGGATCCCTTTTCAGTGACCTGACTTGTAACTTTTTCATTATTGAAGTCACTACTTAGTTATTTCTGAGGTATGACTAATTTTAGATTTTGGCAATGTTTTACCATCCTTTCATTTTTCATGATTGGTGAAGTCTGGTTTTATGGGAATTGACAAAAAAAAAATGTTCTTTAACTTGACTGGCTGCTCAGCCCAATGCAGCACTTACTGTGTGGAATGATTAATGTTAGAATTTCGCAGCAGAATTCCATTAGCAAGTTGTGTTAACAGCTTTCTGGAGTACAATTGGCTACTCATTGAGATCTGAACTTGAAATTAAGTAATAAGTTATTGTGCCAGATGATCTGTATCAAAGCTTAGTTAATGTGACATTATTTTGAGGAAGAACTTGGGATAGATATGTGGGCTGCAGAATGTCTCATAACTAACATGATGCTTTCCCATTTTACTATTGACCTGTCTCCTTGTTAAAGTTTCATTCCTGCTGGACAGTGATGCTCTAAATCAGCATCACTCTTGTTCTATGAAGTTTAATTAAGGTCATTTATTTCACTATTTGAAGAGACTATTGACATCCTCTTTACAACGTGCAAGATTCCTTGTGGTTTTAATTCAAAAATATACTTCAGTCAAAAAATCACCTCTTCAGACAAGAGAGTTTTTCTTCATTTTCCTTACAGAGGAAGGACGTGTTTGGAATCACTGAAGTCATCATCCTCTTTTCATTTCTGTCACTTTGATTTCAATGGGCAGTGCAATAGTATGAGGAGTATTGATTGAATTCACTGATGCCCTACCTAGGGTACAAGTGAGGAACATTATTCTTGTTGTTGTTATTAGTAGTAACTATTACATGTAATAGTATTTTAATAGAATTTAGAGGATAGTACTGGGAATTGTATTGTATTTTTCTCTTTCCATTGAATAAATATGCAAGAATGCTAGGGATAATGGACTGCTCACTTGCAGCACTCTCAGTATTTTGATACTATTTCCTGCAAGATTATGCAGTTTTCTTTGCTTCAATAATTGGATAACTGAGAATAATGTTTAGGTAATAGCCAGTTGTCCAAGACAATCTTTGTATGACTTCATATTAATAGGTCAAGGGTCAAGATGATAGCAGAAGGTGTATGTATATTAATTCAAGTGTTGCATTTGCATCTAGCTGAATTTGCTGTTTAGAAGGTCCCTTCAGTAGCTTCCAGGGTGGAAGAGTTATTCTGGGGATTGTGTTTTAGCAAAGGAGCTGAAATCTTTTGTGTATTGGACTTCATCATGATTGCCCACATCTTTGCACGCAATTAATTACATGAACTTCAATGAATCTGTCTCATCAGGAACATTTGACTCCTATGGAATTTAAATATGCAGTTGAATTATAGCATCTGGGATGATGGTTTCCCTGATTTTGAGGTGAATGTAACAGGTCCTAGCTCTGTGCTCAGTTGTTCAATTGCTTCAGAAGTTTGAGGGTCTTGAGGGAGATACATCCCAGCTCCAGAGACAGAAGTTGTTACATGGCATGGAGTATCCAAGCCCAGACATGCCATTTTGAATTAATTCCAATAGCAGCTGTGTTTGTACCATAGTTCTGTAACTTCTAACCTAAGAGTTACAAAGTTTGTGTCATCACCTCCCATTTTGTTCTTGCTTTTTTGAGGGTTTTAGCTACCAGGTTTGCAACACAAGAGTAAGAGCCAAGTACATAGAGCCAATTTGAAAGAAATGATTGTATCTCTTCCGCTCTGATGCTTGTAGTGCATTTCATGTTGTCAGATTAATTTAACCATATATTAGCAGAAAATACATTGAGATTTCACAATCTTCTCTGTATCTCTGTGGCATGGCTACTTTTATTAAGCAGCTACTAAAACCTAAACCACAATTGACACGGATTTTTGCTGAATACTCTTGTCGAATGAGAACAGCCCATTTTACATGTTAGAGATAATCAAGTAATCTGTTTCTAATATGTTAATCAGCAAAGAGAATATTTACCAATAGTTTTCCATTTGGCTGCATCTAAAAATAAATCTGTTTTGTTTCACAAACAGAACAGATGTGTTTTGTTTACGTTTTCCAGTAAAGACATTTAAGCCGTACAGTCATATGTTATACAGTGACTCACAGGGTACCCCTTCTCTACTGGTGCAAAGTCAAAACCAATTTATGTCCCTAAGTGGAAACTGAGCTCAGCCACCCTCCAAGGTGTGTTCAACAGCCTTTTGGAAAACCTCTACTGTGCTGTCTGAGGTGCAGGGAGACTAGAATGAGGTGCTAATGTTTTCCCTGCCTGGGTGGAATCCTGATAAGTTTATTACATTTCCAGCTCAAGAGCCACATTTCCGCTGAGTGATTCAGAAATATCCTAAAGCATGAAGATGAGCCATATGTGATCTAAATTGACTTAGTTGTGCAGGTTAGAAAAACCTCTATCTCTTTGTCTTGATGTAAATCATGCACTGAATAGGATGATCTTACCAAACCAGACCCAAAGAAGGAAACAAAAGTACAAGGACTTAATTGACTCCCTTTGCCTCAGTCAAGTCAGAAGGAGAAGGAGCCTCCTTATCCAACAGCAGTGGAGCTTGAGCTCTAATGGAAAGGAAATAATGTGTCTAATTATCTTCTAATGCTGATTGTAGTACATCTGCATGAAGTGAGTGAGTGTCATCACCCAGCATGGCATTTATGCGCATTCAGGCACCATTAGTTATATGCTCATTAGCATCCGAACATGGGGAGAGACAAAGGATGGGAATGTTGAAATGTAGCAAATCAAAAACCAGTGCTGAAATACTTGTTTCAAAAATGACATGGCCTTTTTCAGATGCTTGTCATTGTTCAGCAGCTCATGCTTTCATGTGATTGTAATAGGTTTTAATATGTTCCTTGGTAGATAGTGCAGATTCACATCTGACTTCCACTTACCTAAGAATTACTAGATAAAAAGCAGCAAATGCTACAAGGCACTAACCAACTTTCACAAAACCCCTGTATAAAAAATCAATATTCCTACTTCAACTGTCACAATTTTGGCTGCTGTGAATTGACCTGAAGAACCAGAAAGCTTCACTAAATGCTGTCCATGTAGGACATGTTGTAGGCATGACGTTGTAATAGAGAGCATCAGTAGACTCCATATAGCTGTTTCACAGGCTTTATAAAAGAAACAAACCTAATAAAAGAACTGAAGAAAATCTCATTTTATGTGGCTAGATTTGAAAACAGAGGACTTCATAAAAGTTTTAACCAGCAGTATTTGTAGCTCAAAATACATATAGAATGGAAAACCTTCCTACTTTTGATTCCTAAGTCTTTGCTCAAGTGATGTTTATTTAGAGTCTGACTGGGATCCTCAGCACGAGCCCCAGTGGAAATAACAGTGAGCACGTACATGAAATACTGTATAACTCCAGCTTCAGCTGTCAGGGTAAAGGTTTGATAGTACTGGTACAAGCTGATACCAACTGTCAGTGAATGTAACGAGGTGGCTGGAAGCTATGTCCGTAGCTAAGCACCTGGTTGAACTGATAGAAAGATTGGATTGCAGTGACAGTCATAATAAGAACCATAGAATCAATGAGGTTGGAAAAGACTTTCAAGATCATCAAGTTCAACCGTTCCCCAGCACTGCCAAGGCCACCACTAACCCATTGCACTAAGGGCCTCATCCACACAGTATGTGAACACTTGCAGGGATGGTGACTCCCACACTGCCCTGGGCAGCCTGTTCCATTTCCTGAGCACCCTCTGCGGAAGGAATTGTTCCTCATCTCCAGTTTAAACCTCCCTGGGCTCTTTCCTCTTTCCTGTCAGTTCAAAGGCATTCAGTTCTGAGCATCTGGTCCCACGTGTAGTAAAGTTGGCTCCATGTATAAAGAAATTGTGGCATAATCTGTGTTTGTCTTTGTATAGGTGGTTGGTTATAATTAAAATTGAAGGGTATTTTCCAAACCAGGAACACACTTTTCCTTAAAAAATGGCAATCTGAAAACTCTAGTGCGACCTGGCAGTGCTGTGTCAACCCACTTCCCTCACCAGATCAAGGTCATGGTAGACTTTTGCACTGCTTGTTTCCTCTAGGCCATTAAAAACGAAAACTGCTCCAGTGCCAAAGTCCTCAGTGGCACTGGTGCCTGCTTTGGATTTGGGGCCTGAGTAGTTTGTTTCCATCCTCTTTCCTATTGGTATTAAACAGAGATGAAGTGGGAAAATGAAGTCTTACCTCAGAAGAATTTTCTCATCCTAAGAATTATTGATACTGTTTTATATAGATTAGGACTAGTGGTTAGTGGAATTTTCTAGGGTTTTGGTGGGAATTTTGTTTGAAAATACTGTTTCTGGTATTTTTGCTGAATATTTTCATCTTTACTCCTCATTTATGACGAAATTTCTTCTTATAGACAGTCTTGCTGCCTCAGAAGCCCACCAGGGTAATCTGGTGCCTACATATGCTGATGCCATTAATCCCTTCGTCTTCCTTAATACATGTCCTGCCAGTACATTTCAGCTATTATGGAACCTTACCTCACCTTTCTATCATTTCACTTACAATCAAAATATGATCCTCTGTATTGTTATAAAGAAAGCCTTCCATTCCTGCTTTTAAACATCAGACAACCTTTATGCTTTGTCACAGGCTGCTCCTCAAGCTTGAGGGCCACCCCACAGAGTCACAATGAGATCTTCAGTATTAATAACTCTTAAGATGGTTTTATCAACTACACCGTTGTTCTGCAATGCTCTTTATAAAGCTCTTTATCTCAGTGTCCCTATAATGAAAGACCTGACTAATAGGGAAGCTGCTTATTTATTGAGGCTGTTGTACTGACTGGTTTTCTGATGGCCCCTGCAATTTGCCTATCTGTGTCCTTATGTAGTCCATAATTCCTCCACAATAATATGTCAGTTTAGTTCTGGGTTTGTATCGGGTACTTTCTTCCAATAATCTACAGCTGAAATATTTTCATCAAAATCCTGTTTATAATTAGTTTTGTTTAATTCTCCCTTCTTTTTGCAGAGACATCAGCAAGAATCAGATCTCTGACATTGCACCTGATGCATTCAAAGGCTTGAAGTCTCTCATTTCATTGTAAGTGGAAAATAGAACTGAAGGGGCATTTGGGGAGAGCTTGCATGTAAGAGAAATAAAGATGATAATGTGCTGTCTGGGAGAACTTACGTTTCTGTGTGCAGTTGCCAGCTTGTGTGAAGCATTGATCTTTTACAAATGAAACAGTGGTCACGAAGGTTAGGAAGAACTGTTCATACATCTCTAGTAAGTTCTTTTGTGGATGAACACCCCAAGGTTACTGATTTGTTCACTTCTTCAAATCAGTGCATTGGTTGATACGCTGTACACGTGCACCTGCAGGCTAATCCATGACCCCAACTCATCATGGCACACAAAACCCTCATCATAACTCAGACACTGTTTGGTGGTGTTTATCAGGGAGGAGTTCGGGGGAATTCTTCCTTGCTGGATTTTTCCCCTGTATTAAAGACCTGAGATTGCACTCATTTATGAGTTTTTTGGTTTATTTGGTTTTATTGGGTTTTGGATTTGGGTTTTTTTCAAACTGGTGATGGAAGAACCTAAGCTCTTAAGAAAATATGTCTATTTCTTGGCTGTAATTACTACTTTATTAAACTGGAAGAGGACTAAAATATGACTCCATACAAAAGATAAAAGGAAGGCAGGATCTCTTGACAACCATTCCTTTCTCTTATAGAACACAGAAACTGTCTTAGCACCAAGTTGAATTTAAACGCGGCTATCTTTCAGCCTAGCTACCCACAGCACTATTAAAACAGTGGAGCTTTTAATGGGTAAAAGGAGCAATGAAAGGTCAGAAGCTGCATATGGAGAATGAAGTGGAATAGAGTGTTAGAAAGAGCCCCAGGTTAAGAGAAGAGGATAAGCTCAACTGGAATAATATTTGCCTGCATTAATTGTAAAGACAGTTTTAAAACATTTAGCTCATTAATATTCATGTAACACAGTTTTATTTTTAAGGATCTAGTTTATTTCTAAAAGCTGCCATAATTTTATTCTCTGAATACTGGAAAATTCAAACCCCTCATATAACTTGTTGACTGGAGCTAATATTAGAAGTTCATTCAGTACTACACTTAAATGCTGCATTACACTCTGAGCCAGATTGCAGAAGGATGGGCCTTTTTTTGTGCCCTGAATCCAGCTGGAAGAATGCCAGAAATATATATTAAGTGTTGCTAGCCTTTGTTGAGTAGTCAGGGCGGTGTTATTCAACATGCTGTGGAAATGGTCAAATCCCCCAGTGCTGTCTGGAAATGATTCAGTAAGAGAATGACATTTACTGAATACTACAGTTTCTGGCTTAGTATGAAACTACTGCTGATGCTGCAATGATACAGCTTTCTGGTATTGGCAAACCTTCTGGCTAAGAGTAAGCTGGACAGGCAAGACATTTCTACTGGGCTTGACTTCCCAACACAGAAGTTATCCAGCTTTAGCTGTAACTAATTTAGATACTCTCAGGTGGCCTCAGGAGTGGGACAGAACACATCAGAGTGGACAGAAAGGAAATGAGAATATAAACTGGGTGGGAATTTATAGTGTTTTGACTTGCATACAGAAGCAAGTGAAATGACTGTGTATTTTCGGCCCAGTCATCCAAAATGATATTTTAAGTAAATGATGTTTAAATATGTTTATATCCAAGTGGGTAATATAGTGCTGAAGTTAATGGTAGGAGGTTCCAAGGGGGAAAAGAGAGGGGAGAGAGATGAAATGCAGCACAGGAAGGGTATTGCCTCTGAGCAGTCTTTCCTTTTTTCAGTGTTTGCCTCAGTTCCTTCTCTCTGCAGCCACAAAAAGCTGGTGTAGCACACAGTCTCTTTCTCCTTTGTCTGGCAGACTGCTTTCTAGGACAGTGTAGACTCCAGCCTTGAAATTATCAGCCTCCTCCTCTAGGTTCAGATGTCCAATGTGCTTGCCACTGGCTTTTACTTTCTTTTGAAAGGTTTTACTCTTGCTGTTCCTTGCAGGTAGGTCTTACAAGTGTTTTCCTTGTGACTGATAGACAAGTGTTATTTTCATGACCAGATCTCTGGCAGGTTCTTCCCTGCTGGTCACTTGTGTAGGTGCTCCAGTTTCTGAGCTATAGATATCGTCATGGAGCAAAATTATCTGCTCTTCTGCAGAGTCTGGGTTTCTCTGCAGAAATCTCCCCCAGGTTTCTACTCCTGAAAAGTAGAGGGTCTTCTTTCATCTGATCTTTGCTCTAGCCACCAGTGCAGTTCCGTCAACCTTAGAAAGACAAGTGCCAGAGAAGATGACTCCTTTGAAGTGCTAGCCTTCCCAATGAAACTGGGCAAGGGGAAAGAACGAGGAGGCAGAAATGAAGAGGGTTTGCTTAGCTGTGTTTTCTCTTTTAAGCAGCTCAGTCTTTTTGGCGCCTGAGGCCCCAGTACCTTTAGTCAGCTGCATGCCCTGAAGGAAGGCTGCTCTGCATACAATGCTTCAGCTCACTGGAAAGAAACTGTTATTTTTCATATATGTAAGTTAAATGTGACTGGTGGCATACATTTTAATGAGACACCATTGAGGTTTCATCTCTGCCAGAGCAGCTGGACTTTTCAGCTAGCTGAGTTAAAATATGAAGAAAGGAGGGGAAAATGCTATTGTGCAAATGGAAGTAAGCAACTTCATTTTCATTAAAAATTAAGTACTGCTGTAGTGCCTAAAATCCATGCCTTTTCCTCCCGCATTATTCCCATTTTCTGCTCCTCCCTTTACTCCCTGCTCGTATGCAATTGCAGTGCTCCCTATGGGTCTAGGAGAAGTGAAAGTGCTTCTCTGGAAGACAGCCAACATTGTTAGTCTGGCTGGCTAATGGAGCCCTGTATATAGTGGGTTGCTACTTCACTTTCTTCTGAAGCTAGCTTAGGATAGTGTTTCCAGGCAGAACTGTTTCTCAGAGTGCTCTGCCTATTGTACCTATGGAGAGATGGAAGGAAAAATGATGTATTTTAGTTTTCAAAGCACACGAATGTTTATTACAGAAGCAGTTCACCCAAAATGCATAAAACTTAAATCTTTTAAAAGTGCAAAGTGCAATGCTAGCAGGTCATAAGTTTATATTTTAAATCTATATTTTTTGTGTAAGAAGAAATCCACGTACGGGAGTCAAACAGGTCCCAGAATCTTAACGCTTTAAATAAGCCATTTCTACCTTAAGTTTTCCCTGCATTTAGCAAGAGAAAAGCAGCCTTGTTCTTGCAAAGGCTTAAGTCATCTCCATTCCTCACACTCAGAGGAAAAAAGTTGTCTTCTCCATGCCCATATTTCAGTGGGATTTTGTTTCCTATTCATATAATGACTGTGTGGAACAAGGAACTTCTGCTTCATTCAGCAGTTCTTTTTGGCACCCAATGTGGGGCAGGAAGGGTTGAGATAACAACAGATCTGACCAGAGTGTGTCTAGTCATATTTGTATTTGTGATAAGCATTCATTGCTTTGGATTAATAGTCACTCATCACAATGCTGATTTATTGGCTCTCAAAGTTGTTGCTCTTGATCTCACAGTTTCAGCATGTCGTGCCTTACTTACAGCCAGTATTTGCTGAGTTAGTGTTTATCAGCTGGGGGGCTTGGGCTAAGGTTCTTGTTTCATTGTACTTTATGGTAATGACTTGTATTACAATAGAATCATTGATCATGAAACTGATCTGGCTTGCGTTCCCAGAGTGGTCACCACCTCTGTACTTTGGGAGGTACATAACAGAAGTGCTGAGCAATTGCACATCTCTTTTCCTCTCCTCGAGCGGTCAGCCTGTGAGGGAGACATCCCCACACACTCTAGCGACAAGTACAGCAGCTACTCAAACTTCCACAACAGGCAGCGCAGCTACTCCAGCTCCCAGCGCAGCAGCTACAGCAGCCCCAGTGACAAGTACAACAGCATCATTTGAGAGTTCTGAAGGTTTTGAATGGCCTTTAGGTACCCTTGAGACCTTCCTGCTGATTGTGATGGGGATCAGCATGTTGGCACGCATACAGAGTGTGTTTTACCCACAACCATTTCATCTGATCTCAAAAGTTAAGCTAGGTTGTGTTTGAGCCTTGTCTAGGATTAGATGGCGACATAGGAGGACCAAGAGATTTTCCCCAAGGCTGGACAGTCCTGAGTGGCAGGGTGTGTGGGGACAGTACGGGCAAGTATCTAGTCCACTGGGCCCTTCCAGTGCTTTGGAAGCAGTGGAGATGGAAGGCAGCTGGATGGAGTCCCCAGTGACAAGCTGCAGAAACTGCTGAAGGGGAGGGTGAATTATTTGGGCCTGCTGGGCCCATGACACTTCAGGCCATCAGGGCAGAGATGCAACAAACAGATGGACTCATGATTGAGGGGTGGACTTAGCAATGGATACTATTGCCCAGGTTATTCATGAGTGTGAACACTCCACCCAGCCTTTTCTTCTCTGAAAGGCTGTTACAAGAGATGGATCCCAACATCATGGACTGGATGGGCTCAGCAGCTTTACAGAGATTGGTCCATGCCCTAAGAGATGATCTCTCTCTCTCTCTCTCTCTCTCTCTCTGTGGATGTATA
>JAOEHY010009549.1:0-11789 GCA_025447955.1 Psilopsiagon aurifrons
GTCTCCCCTCTGGCAGCTTAAAGCCATTCCCCTTGTCCTGTCCCTATAGGCCCTTGTCCAAAGCCCCTCTCCAGGTTTCTTGGGGCCCCTTTAGGCACTGGGAGCTCCTAAGGTCTCAGCCTGTTCCTGTTAATTGTGTGAGTCAGATGGATAGTGATAACAGTACAGCCTTCCTGTGGTGATGTGGGCAATGCCAGCCCTTTCCTCCTGCAGGGATGTTTGTAGGGGCCTCCTCCAGAGCAGAGGAGTCTGAGGGTGCTGGTTAGGGTAGATACTCTATCATAAGATATCCATAGTGAGCTGATCCTGGCCAGCAGTTAAACCACCAGTCCTTGCTTGCTGCTCTCTCCTGGGGTATGGAGAGAAAAGGTAAGGAGGGCAAGAAGACTCACGGGTAGAGAAACACTGTAACCTCCAACACAGTCACAGAATCAACCAGGTTGGAAAAGACCTTTAAGCTCACCCATTCCAACCATTCCCCATCACTGCCAAGGCCACCACTAACCCGTGTCACTGAGAGGGCCTTGTCTGCATGGTGTGTGACTCTGACAGTGCCCTGGGACATCCTCTCTTCCTTCCCCTGTGCTCCTGTTTATTCTATAGTATGGAATATTTTAATACCAAGAACTACACTTCTAGAAGCATTATACTGCTGATAAGCTTTGCAGTGTTTTAATCAGTTAAACATCTTCATCCTGTTGTTGCTTTAATACCCTTCCATAACATTTCTGTTTTAATAAATCAGTGACTTTCAGATGTCTAAAGTCACTGTGAATATCTGCAGAGGTGGCAAGGAGGCACATGCTAGCTGGGACTCAGGAATAAAGGACCATCTTCGTATCCCAGGCTTTAATAACTTCCTGAAGCAGCACTTTTTTCCTTCATGTTTTCTATTTCTAACTAGTTCAGGTTCTGCACTAAGATGATTTGTTGGATTAGTTGTGATTTTAGTTGCATCTTCTTCCTCAAACTTTATTTTGCAGGTACAGATGTGAAAGATGCCCTGGTAATAAGTGTTTCTACAGGAACAAAATGCATTAATGGCGAATACATGAGTGATCGTGGTCTTGCATTAAATGATTGCCATGCAGAGATTATATCTCGCCGGTGCCTGCTTAAATTTCTTTATACACAGCTTGAGCTTTATCTAAGGTGAGCTGGAGGGAAAAGGAAGCTGAGCTGATCAAGTGGAACTGGAAAGGGAAACATCTATGAACATTTCAATGTGAACCATTTGTTCTGTTGCATTAAGATGTTTCCTTTAGAACTCAGGCTCTTTGCCCTAAGGTTTGGCTTAAACAAAATACGTATTCAGTTAGCTGTCAATCATGAGATGGGAGGACAGAAAACATCATCGGGACTCATTTTGTAAGCTCGAAATACACAGATCAAAACAACCTCAAGTGAGCTAATGGGGGGTGATGTTTCATTTGCTGTTAAGTGCCTGAAAGCTTTTAACATCTGGGGGTGTCAGGGGCTCTGTATTTCCTGTCATAGTGGACTTTTCACTTTGTTAACTCTAGTAACTATTAGCTTTGTACTACAGAATTTCCAGACACCCTGTGGTTGTTTTAAGGCCTATTAACACTGCCCAGCTTATGGTTCTTTACGTGTTCATGTCAATTCTGACTCCGGCTTTATTCTCCGTTTCAGCAATAAAGAAGATCAACAAAAATCCATTTTTATCAAGTCGGAGCGAGGTGGATTTAAGCTAAAGGAGAACGTGCAGTTCCATCTCTATATCAGCACATCTCCTTGTGGCGACGCAAGGATATTCTCCCCGCATGAAGCAGCACAAGAGGGTATGACAGCAGCCCTGCTCCAGCAAGGAGGTTTAAAGTGTTCTTTGAGCATGTCCAAGTGGTACAGTTAAAATTTAGGTGTCTTCTTTCCTTTTAGCATAGATGTGTGTTTAGACAAAGATCTCTTCCAAACAAAATCTGAGCTGTTCTTCCTGTGTGATAGAAGTGCAGTGTAGACTGATCCACCATGTGGTCTTGAAGAGGCTGAAAGCCAGCCGAGATATGCCAGTGAGTCAGCAAGTATTTGTACAGAACTAACCAAACCCTTTCACTGTTTTCAGCTTTTAACAGTGGTTTTCTGCCTGCCCCTTTCTTGATCTGTCTGTTAACTTTGTTCTAATGCTGTAATACGCAGAACGGAATCGAAGAGCTCCCTGCTGTGTATTGCTCCTTTGTGGAAAGCTTGGGTTCTTTGTAAGCGCGTTTTAGAAGACAGTATTTGTGAGAGATGTCTGATGCTGTAGCTCATTTTCAAGGCGAAACAGAAATTCTTATGCAAGCCAGCAGGCAAATTCCTTTAATTGACTCCCGTTACTGTAATGCTGTCTGTAAAGCACTCTGAGAATGTTCCTCAGCTCACTGTAAGTGATTTTTTTGTCATTTAGATCAAGGGGACAGGCATCCAAACCGAAAAGCAAGAGGACAGCTGCGGACAAAGATAGAATCTGGGGAAGGGACCATCCCTGTGCGCTCCACTACCACCATCCAGACGTGGGATGGTGTACTGCAAGGAGAAAGACTACTCACCATGTCCTGCAGCGACAAGATAGCAAGGTGAGACATGGAACTATTGCTTTCTTTGTTACTGCTTTTTATTGCTGAACAAGGAGGGTTGCATGATGCCTGTAGTGAATGGGCAGGTTCTTGATTTGCTTATTTCACTGCTTAGGTGTAGCATGGGGGTGGCTTTAACTCCAGTGATAGAGGTCTGGTTCTTCACCTGCACTTGGTATCAGACCTTTTGCTGGCTTCAGAGGCAAGGTAAAATCATGATGTATCATTTCCAGCCACTTCAAGTCAGGACAGCTTTGGTTTGTATTTATATCACTAAGAAATAGCAGAGGAATGCCTTTTTATCCTCCTTCTCCTCAGAGTAGTAAAGCATTAGTAAAACAATGCAATAAATACGTTAGTTATATTTGGATAACTTCCTGTGATGATATACATCCTTTGCCTCATCCCTGGCAGTGCTTAAGGCCAGGTTGGACGGGGCTTGGAGCAACCTGTTCTATTGGAAGGTGTCCCTGCCCATGGCAGAGGGATGGAACTGGATGAGCTTTAAGGTCCATTCCAACCCAAGCAATTCCATGATTCTGAGTTATAAAAAGATACATACATTTTGCATGGATAGATTTAGATTTGGGTCGTTTTATATAGAGAAAAATTATTCCCATTAAAAAAAAATTGATGGGCCCTTAGAAATTAAAACTTTAAAATTATTTTAATTAAAATGCTCTTATTATCATTAGATATTTAGTTTCCAACGCCAGTGCTTTTATTTGTATTTTATCCAATTCCTTCTTCTTTGTCCTTTTCAACAAAGATTGTAAGATTTATTCTTTTTTGTTCAAAGCCATAAATGAACAAATATTACACCTCCCAAAAAAACTTTAACATTAGCGTCCTTTAACAAGCGTCAGAACATGGGAGAGTCGCAGCATCTTGAAATGAATCCATGTGTTAGCAGCCTCTGCGTTCTTGCAGACCAGATGAGAAATGGGTGTTTCAGCTGATGGTCTTTTAGTTATATTTTAATGAAAATAGCTCTGCTGTTTCACCAAGTCACAGTTGGCCTGGTTCAAAATGTATTGAGTGTATTAAGTTGCAACTGTTCTTGTGAACAGCATATGCCACATCAAATATGCAGCAGGAAGTTTATGGAGTTGCTTTGTTCCTCGTGTCTTGTCGCAAGTTATCAGCATCTCTACTGAAGGAAGACGTTTAACTTTAGTTTAAAGCTAAACATAACTGGATAGGGCCTTTCAGAAGCTAGGGCAGTGGCCTGTTAAAAGGTAATGCTACAGAAATGCCATTTCAGTTTCTTTTAGGATATTTTCCATCAAATCCACCAAATAAATTCCCCAGCTTCATGCTGGGGACTTCTCCCAAGCACCCCACACAGTAATTGTGCCCCATTCAGTTGATTTCTTTTATCACATCATCCTTGCTGTTAGTGCAAATGACAAAGAAATGAAGCCAGTTGCTGAGCTAGAACCCATTTGACCATTTTGTTGATTTTGTGTGATGCAGAACAGACTCATCTCTCGCTTGCCTAGCTAGCTGTCACCTCTCCTTGGGGCTAATGGGAATAATTTTGTTTGTGCCAGTGAAGGAAGCAGATAGAACCCCTTGACACAGAACACAGACTGTATGACGGGTAAGGAGGCCCAAATTTTCCTATTCCTTTTTTCCTTTCCTTATTTTTTTACATTTCCCTGACACTTCTGACCGTGTTTTGTCCAGTTTACCTGTTAAAGAATGCGTTGCTCTGGAGTATCCGGCACTCAGCCCTCCAGTATGCCTGAGCCCTGTGAAATTCCACTGTGCTTTCCCAAAGCTTCACAGTCCCAGCCTGGAAAAGACGTGGATAGATTCAGGGTGCAGGACTGCACAAGCAGGAAAACTCTTGTATCTGAGCAGCCTCATCTCTGCGGATTATGTGTATAATCCAAGCTGTTATTTCTAGCTTCTAAGTTTTTTGATGCAGTGTGCTGCTGAGCAGCCTCCTGAGCCTGGTAGGAACATCCAAGAAAAACATGGAAAGGCCATGAGTGTATTCCCGTGTGGGTCAGAAGCACTAGAACAGGATTATCCTGGTGCGTTAGTGCCTAGTGGCTCTGCAGTGTGGTGTTAGGGCACTTTCTGTGACCAGAGTAACTGCTTTGAGAGATTAATGTACATGCACTTGTTTTCAATGTATCCTAAATACGTTGTATAGTACTTTGTGATGTCTGGTTTTGTCATCCTCCTTTTGATGTGTTTTTCCACCCCCATTCATTTTAAGCTACTTGGCTTCAAATAATTACTTAAATTCTCATGAAACATTCTGAATGGAAGTTTGTAATGCAATCTTTCTCTTTGAAGTTGCACCAATACATCTTAAAATCCTATGCATGCTCACTAAAGGCTGCATGTGCAGCAGCTGTGTCCATGCCCATTCGTCTGTCTTTGAGTTTGAGAGTTATTTCCAAGTGGCAAGCTCCATGACAGAGCCAGTGGGATTTCTGGACAGCCATAGATGGAGCAATTCTCATTAGCTCTTAATCCAAGTGACACTGGCCCATGTGAATGTGTTCACTCGGATATTCTTCCCTCTGAGGGTGGTGAGATGCTGGCATGGAGAAGCTGTGACAGTGTTCAAGGCCAGGCTGAACGGGGCTTGGAACAACCTGCTCTAGTGGAAGGTGCCCCTGCCTGTGGCAGGGGTTGGGACTGGATGAGCTTTAAGGTCCTTTCCATCCCAAACCATTTTAGAATGCTATGATACGTGGTGGCTGCATGACACCTAGGCAAAAAACCTGTGGGGAAGTGGTAGGAAACCACTACCCAAGCATCTAAATAACCAGGAGCAGCATCATGTAACCTCTCAAACCAGTGATCCGAGTCTTGACCTGGGCTCACTGTGGTATGGAGCAATGCCAGAAAAGCTGGGACAGGTGAGAGCTGTGTGGTTGCCAGCACAGGAACAGCTACAAGAGAAAGCAGATTCTCTTGGCTGTAGCTGCAAATGTAACCTCAGGATAAGTAAAAAGATGTTTGCAGGAAGTGCTACTGTCGAAGACCATGGACTTTGTGCACTTACTGATTTATAGTGTGGGCCACTGACTAAGCCGCTTGGCATAGAAGAAGCTCTTAATCCACTCCATGTAAAAGATGTTGCTGCCTGTTTCTGCTGTGACTCATGAAAGGCATGGGCTGGTCGTAGAGATTCAGTTAATCTCTTAGGGAAACAAAGAGAAATCAGATTGCAGTCAGATGAATGAAGTCATCTGCGCTCCTTCATTCTGCCAGGTGAGGACCCAGCTAGATGGGTTCCACAGCAAGCTGATCATCACCTGCCCAGCGTGGGTCTGAGTTGTCATTGAGCAGCAGAAGCATCCCCACATATGAATGATGAGCCTGTGGAATTAGTGATGGGAATGTTGTCTTCTGTAATCACTTTCTTGAGCCATCAAATGCTCCTAAATGAGTGCTGTGCTGTGGCCAGGGTCAGTGTGCTCTAATGCAGCGTGGCATGGCAACAGGAAAGGTTCATTTCTATGTTACAAACTACATCTGAGCCCTGGAAGGTTGGAGATTTAAGCTAGATTTGTTTCTGTTCCGTAACTCTTTTCTGATACTGTTTTTAATGTGCAGAAAAAAAACCCTTTGGTTAATTGTTGCAGTGGGAAGTCAACGCTGACTTTAATCAAGTTTTCTGTAATAGAATTTGCTTTTTCTGCTGGTTTCATGGTTTGAAGTGAAATACTGAATTTGGCTACAAAAGAAGTTGTGCCTTCAGTAAACATTTAGTACCAGATTGATAGCATTTGTTCACATGCATTCTGACAAGCTGTAAACTGGAAGGATGAGGCAGTTTTGCCATTTCAGGAGGTGATCAATGCCTGTGGCCTTTGGAAAACTGATGCGTGGTATTGGTGTAGCTTCTCAGTTTATATCTAGAAAGGTTTGTTTTTAGTATACATGCTAATGTAAGTGAGGAATTGCTGCTTGACAGAAAGAAGTGCAGTATAAAAAAGGAACAAGAAAATCTTCATACATCCCTCTCTTTTGACTCTCTTACAGTCTGCATTTGGGTTTCATGTTTACTGCTGCACTACTGACAGTTTCTGATGCAAGTATATGTTTCTATAGCTAAGTATATGTTATTTTATTACAACAACTGACATTTAGTACTATTTTTATGAAGCTAACCACCATCCAACCTTGCCTAATAAATAGCGAGAGCTTGAGGTTTTGGTTGTATGAATGGTTGCTGCAAAGCTTGTCTTTGCAGCCACTCTATTCTGTGTCCACACTCCTGTTTTAATCAAAAGAAGCTTACAAGGCAGACTACAGCTTTAATTTTCAGTGCAGAGAAGAGCACCAAGTAACTGCTCTGGAGAGGGGCTTTGGACAAGGGCCTGCAGGGACAGGAGAAGGGGAATGGCTTTAACCTGCCAGAGGGGAGATTAAGATGAGCTCTTAGGCTGAGAGTGCTTGAGGCGCTGGCACAGGGTGCCCAGAGAGGCCGTGGCTGCCCCATCCCTGGCAGTGTTCAAGGCCAGGTTGGACACAGGGGCTTGGAGCACCCTGCTCCAGTGGAAGGTGTCCATGCCGTGGCAGGGGGCAGAACTGGATGAGCTTTAAGGTACCTTCCAGCCCAAACCACTCTGTGGTTCTAAGTGTGGGAAGAAACAGCAAAACTCAAGCTCTGGAAATACTGGAGGCTGAAGCAAGGAAAAGAGTGTGGCAAAGGTGTTTATTTAGGAAGCCAGGGCTTGCCAGAGGAGTGATTTGGCCTTTTTTCCAATGTTCATCTATCACTGAAATACTGTTCATGAAAGGTAACCTGTGATGTGCCTTACTGACGGAAGCTCAGTGTGTGGCTGCAAGTTTGAGATACTTCTGTAAGACCTCCGTTTGCAATGCTTGAATTCTTTCCAGGTGTTTCTTCCATAATATTATCTGTGTCCATAGCAGCCCACATGCTTCTTTATGCTTGACGTAGGTAACACTGCAAATAACAAGAAACTACAATTTATTTGGCACTTGAAATACCTCTGTGCCTACAAAATTCTAGTCAGGGTATGGTCCTTAGAAAGGTATCTTGCTCCTGGGAAGCAATAATTTTCACTTGATATCTTTCCCATCTGGTTGCTGATTGCATTTTCAGTGCTATACAAAATAGGCCTTTATTCAATGTAAGTTCTGTTTCATTTTTCATTGGCACAGTGTTTTTATTCATTAGGGCCAGCTTTTTCACTGGCAGGTGAGTAAGCTAGAGCACGCTGCTCCGGTTCATCCTCAGGGAAGATGCACAAAGCAATTGTTTCCTTGGATGTCAGTTTTTAGTTTGCCCTTTTTTCCTTTAAAGCACTCCTGTAGGTCAGGTTTTGCAGTGGTGAAGCAGCTGTATATGGTTCCCAGCGGGAGCTGTGGTGATGTGTGAGCCGTGCCATCCCAGCACAAACTGCAGGAAACGCTGTTAGCAACGTCCACGTTCCCCATTTTCCTACAGAAACCTTGCCGCATGGTTTAGGATGGGCCTTTAACAAGGACAAGCCATTCTGTGTGAGTGTGAGAGCTTTGATTGCTCTCTGTTTTATTCAAGCACCAGAACCTTCCTGCTGCTTGTGCCTGGGTGTTGCAGTTGTACTCCAGCGTGCTGTTCTCTTAGTGCCAAGCTGCTTGCAGTTATAGCTCAGAGACAAAGACAGTGAAAATACTCTGCAGTAAAAGCTCTTTGAGGTTTGAGAAGGTGCTTTGTATGACTGTTACGTGCAGGCTGAGAGCCAAAACTTGATCAAATGAACACAGCTACAAAAAGTCCTTCTGTATTTTACTCTTTTGCTTGCTATATCCCTGTCACCAGATCTGATCCAGTGTAGGTCACTTTGGTGCAGACAGGGATCTGTGGTTGGAGTGAGCAAAGAGTATATGCAGTCTTCCTATTTTCAGGTTGCAGAACCATTTCTCTCCCTGCCCATGCATATCGCAAGCAACTACTTATGTCCTTCCTGGCAGCAGGATGTGGACAGTTTGGCTGGGGTGTCAAAGACAAGCTTTCCCTCATGGTGCTGAGGTCTTGCAGATACAATCCTTGTGTTCTGGAGGGGTGGTTTGCATGCTGCCAGGTGTCTTTTGGAGGCATCAGCTACTGTTTCTGACTGAGAGTCTCACAGTTTGGCTTTCTCTGATTGAAGTGTCCTGTCTGTCTCTGGCATTAGGTTGCTGGGAAATGTGTCAGATATGTCAGTGGGGAAATAAAGTTGAGACTGCCCCTGAAGTAGATGCTGAAAGTAGACCTGTTGCTATAGGTCATCTTACTCAGGATTTCCTTGAGCATCCTATAAGCTGATCTGTGATATACAGGCAGATGTCACAGCTATGCTACCACAGTCATGTGCTGGTCAAGAGGAAGGGTTCAAAGTCTCGCCTGTTGTGATTGACTGCTGTTATGTCTGGCAGATGTTCCTTGTTCCATTAAAAAGAAAGTGTTTTTTTTGTTTTGTTTTGTTTTGTTTTTCCCTCCCTCTTAGGTGGAACGTATTGGGTATTCAAGGAGCCTTACTTAGCCTCTTTGTGGAGCCAATTTACTTCTCTAGCATCATCTTGGGGAGTTTATATCATGGGGATCATCTATCCAGAGCCGTATACCAGAGGATAGCAGAGATAGAAGATCTACCACCTCTTTATACACTCAACAGACCTTTACTTAGTGGCAAGTATCTAATGGAGAAGGCCGTGCCGGTAACTAAGTCTGTTCCAGTAGCAATGTGATTTTGCAGTTCTCAAAACCTTGCAAACTATGTACTGTGAGTAAACTGCTTTCTGGTTACAACAGAGAAGTTATGTTCTAAACCTAATATAGATACTTGGTCAGAAATACCATAGCATCTTCGTGAGTTAAAAGGTGGAAAGAACTGGGATATGAACCTTTGAGGTTCACATAATTGCTCTCTAGAGCATGCCCTAGCAATATATGAGGCAAGTTAAATTCCCTGGCTTAGTGAAACCTCTTCCTACCCATTAAATAATGTGTTAGCTGTCACTGTTGCTTCTCTTGCCATTGCAGATATCTGTTGAATGACCACATCTTCAACCAATATGTCAAGATACATTTGATTCACCATTTCTAGATCTATAAGAAACTAAAAATGAATGGAGAGAACATCTCAGCTGCACTGTTTGTGTTTTCTTTTTGTCATCAATCTGTTGGATGCAGCATTAGCTTTAATTTGCATGGCACCCAACTTCCTTGTATGACCCAGTAATCATAATACTTTCATTTCCACTTTGTGGAAGGTTAATGCACAAATGCAGCATTCAGAGCCCAGTGTCACAATCTTTGAGAGTATTTTTAAGGGTATTAAATGTATCTGGCAGACAGCAATATGGCAAGTCCCAGCCAGTGTAGTTAGTGGTTGTCTTCTGCAGTTGCTGCTGAACATTTAACTACTGCTCTTCGGCTTTAAGCTGGTCCTAGGCTCTAGTGTGGCTAAGAGGAATGGCAGTATTTGAATGAACAGTTTGTAACTTCCAATTGAGCTGTGACAAAGGGCATTTTGGAAGTGTCTTAAATCCTAGAACTGCTAGTTAAAGTAATGCTAAACCTGACATTTCTTATCCTCCCTCTCGCGTGCATTGCTTTCTTCTGTAGAACTTGGCTTTTGGCATGTGTCCGTTTGTTTTCCAGAAGGAAACAGATGCACCCCCCAATAAAAACCCCAGCAAACCCAAAACCCCTCAGTATTTTAAAGCATGTTTCAAGTTTGACATTGACATTGAATTTTTAAAATAGATTTAAGGAGGGATTTAAAGAGGATGTTGAATAACGAGCATTTCTTTAGGTAAGCAAGGTAACGAACATGATTTCCTGAACTAGTATGTACAGAAGTGTTAAGTAATTGTTTTTCCTTGTATTAGCAAGTAAGTAACAATTAAAACACTCACTGTACCAATCATTTAATAGTAGTATGGGCATAGTAGCTGATGTATGATCTAATTTGGGGGAATTTTTATCGGCTCTTCAAGACAGCAGGTTTGGGGCAGGGGGAAAGGAGATTTTGTTATCCTTTTCACGACATGTAATAGTACCTTGTCTTCTTAATAAGCATCTTTCTGCAATATTGATGTCATCTGTTTGCCCTGAAATTGCACCATCCATTAAAACAGCTCAGCCAGGACTAGCTGAGCAGTACAGAGTGTTCACAACTCTTCTGTGTTGAGTTTTCATGGAAATACACCTCTCCAAAACATACGGGAAGCTGGTTTGGAAGGCTCGACAGAGAATCCTGTTGGTTTTAATTCTACTGGTTCAGTCTTCTGACCCATGCTGTTAGATTCAGTGGGGCATGTGTGTAGCTACCCATCTGCTCTTCAATTCAGACATTTTGCACTGTATTCTTCCCTGGAATAAGCACTACAGAAGTCCCCAGTTCTATGTTCCTCCTGCTACCACACACATGACAGTGTGATGGTGACTCGTTTCTACCAGAGGGATGAACCAAACAAGAAGAAGCTGGTTTTCCCCACTGTCTCACCTGTTTAGCTGAGCACTTACTGTAAAAACAGGTTCTTTTCTCTCATAAAACAAGTTTTGTGACTGCATTAAGTCAAGGGCAGGCTGAGTTATTGTTATCCACTGCTAAAGCCTGTCTTTTCATAGTTTTTCTTTCCTTGCAGGAGATTTTCTACTTACACCTTATTTTCCTAGCAAGTTAAACGTGAACGTGCACATCAGACTGGTTGCTTTTCAGCTAGGGGATGCAGGAAACCTGTATGCTGGTAGAAAGATCCCTCCCCGTGCTGACTCCTGGGAGCCTTTTGATTGCAGGACCTAGCCTTTCAGTATGCTTTTAGCACGCCAGCACTGAGGGCATGTGAGCTTTCGTTGAGAATTGGCCAGCTCACTGAGAGAAGACAGGTTCAGATGTTGTGAGTTTCTAGAATAAGCTGAAAAGGGGTTAATTTCTCCAATGGAACGGGGATGAGTCTATAAATCAGCCAGTAACAAAGTGCCAGTCTGCAGGGTAACCCACACAGGCTCATTTTGGAGCCGGTGTGGGAGGTGGACAGAAAGAGTTCACCCAGAATGGAAGCAGAGTGTTAGAGCTCAGCAGATCCTCTGTTCAGAGAGTCAGCCTTTGAAAACTGTAGGATCACAGCCTGGTTTGGGTTGGAAGGGACCTTAAAGCTCATCAGGGATCCCTTCCACTGGAGCAGGGTGCTCCGAGCCCCTGTGTCCAACCTGGCCTTGAACACTGCCAGGGATGGGGCAGCCAC
>JAOEHY010009549.1:11889-25804 GCA_025447955.1 Psilopsiagon aurifrons
CGGACGGACCGACCGACCATCGGGGGGGCGCGGAGGGGGGAGCGGGTGAAACCATTGCGGGCGGAGGGAGCACGTTGGGTGCCCCCAGGCGGCCGATGCCGCCATGGCCATGGGGGACGGGGCGGAGGAGAAACGTGCTGCGTGCGGTGGGGGATCAACAGTACCAGCCTGGTTTGGGTTGGAAGGGACCTTAAAGCTCACCCAGTTCCAACCCCCTGCCACGGGCAGGAACACCCTCCACCAGACCAGGTTGCTCCAGGCCCCGTTCAACCTCTCCTTGAACACTGCCAGGGATGGGCCAGCCACAGTTTCCCCGGGCAACCTGTGACAGCATCTCAGCACCCTCACAGGGAAGAGCCTCTTCCTAATATCTAATGTAAATCTCCTCTCTGGCTGGTTAAAGCCATTCCCCTTTGTCCTGTCACTACCTGCCCTTGTAAAAAGCCCCTCTCCAGATTTCCTGTAAGCCCCCTTTAGGCACTGGAAGCTGCTGTAAGGTCTTCACGGGGCTTTCTCCTCTCCAGATTGAACAAGCACAGCTCTCTCAGCCTGTCTTCATAGGCATCTTCGTGTCCCACCTCTGGACTCACTCTGGCAGGTCTATGTCCTTCTTTATCCATAAAGATCATAGGCAAGTACAAGCAAAGCTTTAGTCTTTGCCTCTGAAGGCTTCTTTAGACTCTGTGGAGTCTTTCAGTGTGTGGTGGCACAATCACAGTGAGATACTCAAAGCGCCACACCTCTTCTGCCATGAGCGGAGAAGGGATGATGTCAGTCTGAACCCAGATTTCCTAACTTTGAGGTCACGGTTGCAATCCCTTTGGTTAGTGGAAAGAAGCTGAGTGTGGTAGAGTGCATTTCTGAGCTCATGGGCATTTGTTTGCATGTTTGGGATATTCAGTTAGTCATCACGGTTGAACATAATGACTTAGTTGGGGTTGGTTAAAGGGACTGGGTGGGCTGAACTTTATAGAACTTCGGATAAGTTCTTATATTTGAAGTTCTTATATTATCAAGCCACATATGCCTGCTTTTCAAACATCTGATTATCTTTTGAAGAACTATTTTTTCTACCAGGGGTTTCAGATGGGCCCGAATAGAGAGGTATTAAAGAGGATTCGGAAGGAACATAGAGCCTGAGAACAATCACCTGAAACAGTCCCTCTTTCCCACTGCTTATTCTCAGCATGACCTGCATTGTGATGCTTGCTCTTTGAGCAGGTTCAGTGCTGGTCGTTAAAACAGATATTAGGAATGTATGTCTTTGGGATTAAGGTCACAGCCAGAACAGGCAGCATCATAGAGACTGGTTGATCACGGAGGCTTTCTGGTAGAAAGAGCGGAAAGGCCTCTGAGGTGATAGATAATGGCCTTGTGGGTACCTACTGTTCCATACCTGAACTGCAGCCTCTCCTGCAGTGACTCCTGTGTTAGAAGACCCTCCAAAGCACACAGGGCCTATGGCTGTAAGAGTGGCTGGCCACAAAGCCAACCATCCAGAGCTGCCTCAGCAAAAAGGGAGCTAAAGGGCTGTGTGTGGGGGCTGCTCCAGCAGTGCTTTGTGTTTGGAGTGTCTTTAGCAATGCCATTTGTGTGTGCCGAGTCCTGGGAAAAAGTTGGGTTGGTTTATTACCTAGGTGAGGGCATAGAGTTGTGTGCTTGATGCAGCCCATTTAGCTGCCTCATAGGATCAAAGCCTAGTGTATATTTCATTTCTGGGTGGTGAAAACACACTTGCTTTTCTGATTCTTGCAAAAGCAGTCTGGGAATGGAACCGTTAGCTGGTAGCGGTCAGGGAGATCTGTCCTGGTTGAGACTGGCTGAGGGTCCCATCACTTACTGCTTTTCATAGCTCTTACATACTCCTTCCACCCCTTAAAAATCCTTTGTATGCTTACAGACTTTTGTGCCATTTCTAGAAGTAGAGAGCAGTGTGTAGGAGCTGCAGAAACCTGCCCCAGCTTTTAACAGGTTATTGATAGCACCAACTGGGAGAAGAGTCAGATTCTGATGATAGCTCCAGCTTTTGTCTACTGTCATGGCTGTGGAGGCAGCAGCCCCGAAAAACTTGGAGGATGAAAGACACCTCCTTTCTCCCCAGGTAAGGCTTAAATAATAGGGGATACCAGGCCTGAAGAGTTTAAATTGACGTTTATTATGTGTATAAATTACATCACCAGACAAGATAACGGCAGTGTATCTTCAACAACCACGTTCTGCTTCTCTTTTAAAAAACAAAAATGATTGGAAAAAGAAATTAACAAAAGACCTATTCGTGTCATATAAAACAGTCTATAACCCACGGGAGCCATGTGGCTCCGCAGGAAAAATGATCACAGTGTTATCTAACAGTATAAAACATGGAGCAAACAGAGCTCCAGGGAGCATCCTGTTTCTGAGGAGAGACAGACATCAAAGCTGCATTTCTGATCCTGTAGAAGTTTTTGCAGGCACTCTGTAAAGCAATAACAATTCTTGGCCATTGTTTTTAGTCCTTTCTACCCTTTGGTGATAAAGTTAGTCTCTGAGAAGAGCTCATACCAAGCACGAGAGAGACTTTGCCTGTACCCCCCCTTACAGCACTGATTCTGGGGAGAAAAAGTCTCCTAATATTAGTGGCAGAGCCAAGATCACAGTACCCAGTGGGGAAATTCCTTTCACAAAGACTGGGGAAGCTGGATTAGTTCAGGATGAGGGAAGGCACGAAGAGAAAGTGAAGCTCCTGCTCCATCACATGGCAAATAAGCCCACGGCAACTGTCATGGCTAGGAAGCCGAGCGCCAGGATCCACCGCACCAGGGGAGTGGTGGGCATCATGTCTGTGCGCCTCCTGTTTGTCCTCTCGCTTTCTTTCCCGGGTGCTGGACCTAGATCAAATGGGGAAGGAAAAGAAAAGCACGTGAGAAGAGGTTGAGGCAAGATGCTGCTGGTATGCCATGCTTGCTGTCCCAGTGCTGGAGCTGCCAAGGAGAAGAGGAGGAAGCTCAGAGCCCAGTCGGGCTGGGGGAAACAGCAGCAGCAAGTTCTGCTGTCCCGGGGTAGGGGAAGAAGGGAAGCAGCACACCTGATGTGGAAACCTCAAAGGCTCACAACCACTCTGTCTATATGTGAGTACCAACTTGTCTCCTTACAGCGAGGTAAATGCACTGCCCAGCTCTATGAAACCCCTGGTGTGTGCAGAAGATGGCCAAATACTTAAGCCAGAGTTTTAAAAGGTGGATTCTGCTCTGCTTCTCACTGATTTAATTGGTTAGGTGTCTAATGACCTTAAACAGTCCGGACAGTTTTCCCAGTATGGGATACCTCATCCAACACCAAACTTTTCAGAAAAATCCTACTTTTATGAGTATGTTGGGAAAGAAGCAGCAGAGTTTCACAGAGAACTTTTACTGCTTCTCCCAAAGAAGTTGCTTTAAGCTTCGTTGCCTAGAGATACGCAGGATGAGGTTTGTTTCTCATTCTTTGTCATGGGAAAATGATGGCTCAGTCCAGCATGCACTGAAAGATTTCCCTTTTGGTTTCAGAGTGGGTAGGTCATAAGGGCTTCTTTATTTGAATCACATGTTATCAGGGAAACCACTCTCTGTAAACATCTGAGCCTGCTCCTCACTCCATAGCAAGTCTGACTGTGTAAAGGGATTGCTTTGCTTGCAGCTGCTGCTCAGGCTTTGTCCAGTTTGGGATTGACCCCTGCCAGGAGTGGAGCTTTCTCAGCTTTGCAAAATGGGTGGGCAGCCTGTTCATCCCCACTTCCCAGCTGGCTACATTTCACCATCTGGATATAACCACGGAACACTTTCAGGAGAGTTTTCAGTGAATACTTGTAAAAGGTAGGAAAATCACAAGAGGGAGATTCAGCCTGAAAGGACAGGCCACTGGAGAGGGCTGTGTGTCCAGAACTTTCTGTGAGCATCACAGCACCATGGCTGATCTGCTGGGTCCAAAATCGCTGCCTTTGCTTCTGTGAACTCAAGGCTGGTTTTGACTGTGGTCAAAAGTCACCCCAAGCTTGTCAAAATCTAACAGGAGGAGAGGACAGTCTCTTCTTGTCAAATTCCCTTATTGACTGGTTTTCTGGAGAGCCCACGTGTCATCCTTGTTCTGACATGTTTAGAAGCAGCTTTGCACACTCAGTGCCTATCCTTACACTACCTACTGATGGCTGGGGAAGAGATGGGGCAAGCACATGCTCCTTTCTCAGTGGCTTTTACAAACAACAATAGAGGAAAGGAGGGGAACAAAACCACAAGGGGCAATGTTAAACCCCTGCCCTTAGCAGTGTCTTACCATGCTCATATGATTTGTTAACATTCCTCGTGCGAAGTTCTGCCTTCAGCTGTGGAGGGTGACCATTTTCCTGGCCCTTAGACACCAGCTCCTGCAGTGCCTCAAACACCTGAGAGGAGGGAAAACCATCTCATTATGTGGTCTCCTCTTTGTCTGCCCCTTTACCCTTGCGCCTGCCCTAGCCACTTTAGGAGCTAGACAAAGACACAACTCAGTCCAGCTCTTCTGGCACTTTTTGCACAGCACATGATGTGCCTGTGGATTTAACAGAATATCTTGCAAACTCCTTGTTCACTTTACAGGTTCTCCCTGCATCTTCCAGCTCCCTCCTTCTGATAGGAAGGAAAATAAGGTGCCTGTGCACCTGCTCAGCATTCACAGAGGACCTGTGGATCTGTACTACAGAGGTAGGACAGATAGGTGATGATCCCCACTCCAAGTATAAGCCCTTAATGGCACATGAAAGAGGCTAAATTCAAACTTTAAGGGCGAGAGAACAACTTTTCAGATACCAGCCTTTTGCTGGGCTCCCAGGGTGGACAAATGTAGCCATCCAACCCTGACTAGCTTGCTGTAATCCACAACTTCCCATTAGCTCCACAGCATAAATACCAGCTTTGCCTTTCCCCTGTGGCTATTGCCTTATTTCATAGAGGGTGTGGGCAGGCAGGGCTGGCTGTTTGTTACTCACTTGTATATTTAGCAGGAATGCTTTCTTGGCCTCCTCCAAGACTCTCTTCTTAGTGGCAAGATCCATCTCGAGGGCATTCATGCGGGAGCGATAGAGCTGCTTGAACTTGGTAGCGTTGGAGACCCCATCGAAGGTGAAGAAAGCCAGCCCTTCCCCAGTGCTGGGCAGCTGGAGGGCCTTTTGGGCAATTTTCTTCAGCACTTGCCCCCCAGAGAGGTCTCCCAAGTAGCGAGTGTAGGCATGGGCCACCAGGAGCTCTGGGTGGTTCTTGCCCACATAGTGGAGCCTCTCAACGTATTTCCGAGTAGCCTCAGGACATGGGATCTCATCCCTCCAGTTGCTGCCATAGAAGTACTTCAAGTCTTGCTCCAGGGCAGCTTTCCGGTGCAGCTCCGCTGGAAAGTACACGGGGGCATAAACTGGGTTGTCCTTGTTACGTTCAATCTCTTCCTCCAGAGCAGAGTAGATGAAGTACAAGGATGCCGTAACCAGCTGAAAGAGAATGAAGAGGTGAGCTGTGGTTGTATATATATGTCTTCTTCAGGTTTTGGGGCCAAATCCTGCTAATGAAAAAGTTACTTATGAGCATACCCAGTATGAGCTGTGTACATCTGTGATGTTACAGGTTTCCCATGTAGAAAACAAAAGTTGCAAGGTGCAGTAAGATACCATTTAGCCCTTAGCCCTTCCCGTCCTGCTTGAGGCAGCATCAGGTAAGACCTAAGTCCTTCCCAGCAGATGTTGGTCTTACCTGCTCTTAAAAGGTAACTTCACCATCAAGTTAAAGGCAGCTTGATGTAATGGAAAGAGGAGCCCTGTTATATCATGCCTGATCTATTCTCCTCATCTCCTTGTTCAATAGAAAAGGTATTCCCAAAGGTATATTTTTGCTGCATTGTTCAAATCTGAATACTTTAGGATGTGTCTTCCCTTTGCATGGCCTTGTAATATGATGACACATCCTATTTGTTTTTCAACATACTTGTCCTGTTGGCATCCCATCATCCTGGGAACGGAGGCACCACGCTCTTCTCATTCAAACCTGCAAGAGGGGTTGCCTCAAGGAGACCAGAAAAAAGGGGCTGGAAGCACAGCCTGCCTCTGAAAGATGCCTTTGTGGAGGAGCACTGCAAGGCTGCGTGTTCTCCTTTCTATTTTGAAACCATTGTTGCTGTTGTTTTTCCCAGCTTACGCGATGCTTTCTTCCATCTGCCAGCTTTTCCACGTGGTGTAAGACAATCTAGCTGTGTACTTTCCAGGGGCTGTGTTCATATTTATACATACACCACCCCTTCCTGACACTGGAATTCCCTATCAGCAGCAAAGAGTGAAACACTGCAGTCTTGCAGTGAGTCAGGGTTGGGCAGGGGTGGGTGACACGGATGACAGGAGAGAAAGCAGGTCACTCTCCCACAAAGCAATCAGTTCTGCAGTAAAAGAGTTACCGTTTCAACTTTTCCTCACTGTGACAGCAAATAGGACTTTGATACGGTCATGGGCAGTGGCTTGGTTGAATATTTGGAAACAAACATTCAGATTCTGAGTCACGTATCAGAGCAGATACATGCGTGTGCCAAGAGAGTCAACAAAAATAGAGGATTTTAAACAATAACCTGGGAGCCAGCTTACTGGGAAAGAAACAAAATATGGGAACATTGCCTAACAAATGGAGGAAATACAACTTGCGTGGTTGCTTTCAGAGGCAGGTAGAGTTGTAAGGGGAAACGTGGCTTCAGAAAGCTGTCATTACTTTTTCACCACGTCACATCTCACTCCCCCAACAGTACGTAAATGTCTGCTACAAAATGGAGCTGTATGCCTGAGAGCCTGACATTTTGTGTTCCTGCCAGCCTGTCTCAAAGTTCACTGCCTAACCAGTGGCGCATTCCTAACAGCAGGAAGTCAGCACCTTAGATTAAATTTGTGCCTGACCAAGCATCCTGAATGTGACCTGTCAGAAATAAGTCGTCTTCTTCCCACTCTGGTGGATTTATTTGCCAAGGACCAATTCAAACAACAAAGTAATTAAGCCACAGGTTGGATCGGTAGCTGTTACTTCCAAGACCATGCGTCACATCCTATAGCCTCCCAGGAATTTCCGACCCAGGTGTGTGCTTTATTTTTGTTCATGGCTTTGTTATGTGGCTCAGATGCCAGGAATTACATATGTAGCCAGGTTAGGTGCAGACTGATATCTGCAAATGTTTTCTCTCTTATCTGAGGAATAGCAACAGGCTCCTACCTGTTAGCATCAGACATGGCTTGCTCAAGTTGAGTCTGCCTTTGAGTTGTTACTGTTCATGAGCTCAGCTCTGGTATAACCCAAGTGACAACTGAAACTTCATGAAGTTCAGTGCCAGAGATGATCCCACATCCTCACATTCTTGCCATTCCGCCATTATTTCTTGCTGTGGCTGCTTAGAGGGTTGCAAATTTAATATTCTCCCACTTTTTGGTATTTCAGCCACTCAAGTACCTGCACACAGTCATATCTCCATTAAGTACCATTGCCAATAATTAACATGCAGGCTTTTATGAAGAAAGAGAAAAGCCATTGCATGAATCTCATCAACCTCTGTCTTTTCATCCTGCCTCAGCTTGGCTGCCCATCGTGATATGCACCATCCTGCCCTGCCTTCTGCAAGAGAGATCTCAGGGTTCTGGAGTTTGATGAAGAGCATGTTTTGCACTGGAGGTGCTGCTACCAGGCAGCTGTAATGCACAGGACCTCCTTCCTTGTGACATCCCCATCCTCCCCTTTAGTCCCTGCACACTTCGTGTGATCTAACAGTGTACTTCCTGGCAAGGAAATCCCCTTCCCAAGCAATGCTGCTATAAAATACCTTAAACTCATGGAGAGACACCTGCCCCTTCTGAAAGTTCTTCATGAACAGCGTGTTCTCTGCCTGCTCATGCACCTCCTTGGTAGCTTCCTTCAACAGTTCTGACAGGTCCTTGGACATGCTGGGGAAGAACAGCAAAAACAGATGTCAGTGCTGTTGCTGTCCTCTGGCTGAACAGATCTTAGCTCTTTATGAGAGAAAAGAGTGGATAAGAGGATGTCAGGAATAGGAGCAGAGCATTCCTGAGAGCCACGGATGGAAACTAGCATCCCAAACACTGTCCTGAGCAAGGAAAACCGACAGACTCCATCCAGAGGTGAAAGCAGGAGCATGCATTCACCACAGAGCAGAAACAAGAACAGCATGTCTAAAAGCAAGGGAGAAACGTAATACTCTTCTGGAGGAGAATTCCCTCTCGCTCCCGTCCCACTCTCACCTTTCAGAGCTGTGCATCTGAGAAGTTTCCATGTTTATCCAAGTCGTTTCGCTCCTCTGCTTCCCTGCTGTTTTTTTCTCTTGTGCTTTCCTCCTTCCTTCCCTTCTACTCCCAGGATAGTAAAGCTCTGAGCTGGGCAGCCCAGCTCCCGCATCCAGCTTTATACTGGCAAGCCACGTGAGCAGCCAAACCACTGACCTCAGCGTGAGTACAAACTCTTGCAACACAACTGCACTTCCCTTCCAATGCTGCTGTCAGCCTCCCTGCGCCTGCAATCCCAAGGGACCAGAAGGAAGTCATCTGATTCGCCTTGATAACTAAGCACAAACACAAGAGGATGTCCAGAAACTTCTCCTTCAAGGGTGCCTGGCTCTGTAACCCTTTCAGCGCAGCGCTCATGGCAGGGAAGAGGTGCTTATCGTGCTGGAGGCTGGGCAAATAGGGGTGCATTTGCAGGGCTAGTGCCTGAGGCAGAGAGGGTAGCCTCTTCGCCCTATGCTTGGCTTGAGACCCATGGGACTGCACCCTGCCTGGGGAGCTAATGCAGAACAGCTTGGATATTAACATCTTATTCCCCATGGCTGTGTCTATCTGTATTCAGGGAGTCAGGTAACATGGTACTTGTGGGTCATGGGATGGGGAGCACTACAGGTTAGGAGCATACCCCCTGCATGGCAGGGAGCACAGGAAGGACCCTGGGGCATGTACCTGTTGTAGGCACCAAGGGTAATGTGGGTGCAGTGGCACATACATGCACCAGCTCTGGTCTGCAAGCACCAGAACTGCCCTTGCACAGTGCTGAACACTGGGGAATAAACCCTGTCACGTCACACAGAGACAGCATGGGTATGCCAGCACTGATGCACAGCAAAAGGCTTTCCAAACTCTCTTCCACGTGGGCATAAATACCATCTGATTTGTGTGGCCTGTGACCTGTGTGTTACCACAGCTGTGTGAAGGGCCATTTAGGAGAATAGCACTCCATCTCCTAGGCACCCGGAAGGCTGGGGTAACTGGTGCACTGAAAAGAGGTCGTCCAAGGCTTGGGGGACACTGAGGAAGTCTGCAGAGACTTTTAAGGGTAAATAATTTCTCTGATTTGGGAGTTGGACAAGGTGCTTCTGCCCATGGCTGGCTGCTCTGCTGTTCTGTCTGGTGGTCCACAAGGCAGGCAGGGGACGAAGCAAGACCCTTCTTTTCCAGCTGTAGCTGTACTGCGAGCAGCTGTACTTGAGAAAAGCACACATTTTGTGCTCAACCCAAAGAGCTGGGCACTTAAAGCCACTATTCCTTTGATGCTGCGGGTGTCAGAAAGCCCTGTGCTGCAGTTGTGCAGGGGGTGGTGGGGAGGCAGAGCCTGGGGAGGAGGGAGGACTGGAGCATCTTCTCCCCATCTGTCCCCAAGCTCCTTGCAGGTCTCCCTGTGACTGCACCTACATGTGAACATAACTGGGTTAAGTGCTGCAGGATAGAAAGCTGTCCTGGAGGAAATACACTTCCACACTTGTTCTGCAGCTCTGGCAGACATCTGGCATGCAGTGCAGCGCTCAGGAAGGATTACTCAGCGCTTCCACCCTGACTCAGCCACAGTTTTCCTGCCTTCCTTTGTCTTTTAAAGCACCAGTGGACGCTAGCAAAAGCTGTCACCTTCCACTCTTACCTCCATTTAATTGCAGACAACTCGCTGCTGGCTTGCTTGCTTTTCTGTAAGGTAAAATAAATGTATCGGGGCTGCATGGCAAGTCCCTCTGGAAAACATTGATGCCATTTTTGGCCACAGGGATGGCCCCCAAAATGAGCGTTTCCCTCTGGCATTGCTCCTTAAAGATCACATTTTCTGTTCTTTTCAGTGAGTCCTATTCTGACACAGAAAGCTGGAGCACAGATTGAACTCTTTGCTCTGCTGGAGGGAAGTGGGAAACATGTAAGACTATGAAAATTAATAATATTATTCATTTTATGAGGTAATATGAAAATAAACCCAACCCTCAAGTCCTTTCACCTTTGTTATGCAGCTCTGGTAACACACCCAGTTCCTCCCTAAGGACCTTCTGGTTTGTTTCAGGCCAGTGCTTTTGTCCTCTGCCTGCCTCACTCCAAGAGGCTGCATGCTTGGAGGCCCTGTAAAGGATGCATCCAAAACGTCCTCCCCCTTCCTTCCCATCCAGGGTTGCACTAGATGGGAATGTAAGACTAGGGGATTGTCAGCGTGTTGTCATGTCACTGCCATTCCAGGTAAGATAATTATTCCCAGGAAGAGGTTCTGGCTTGTAACCTCTGTACATGGAACCAGTTTACCTAGTTCTGGATCTTGTTGGGGCTTTACCTTCTCCTGGGCTGCTCACAGGAGATGAGGTCCCCATTGCAGCTCACCTCTGTTCTAATCTTCTCCATAGGCATAGGCAAGCAAGCTGTGCTCCATAACTGATTTATGCTGCCTCAACTCATCTGCTCAGGGTCACTTGGGATGGAGCAGCTGTAAGATGGGACCCAGCTCTCCTAAAACGCCCAAATGTCCTGCAGTAAGATAGAAGGAGAACTGAAAGTGGGGTGTCATCATCTTTGCAGTTGCTGGCTTGGGGCATTTCTGGCTCCATACAGCGCTTTGCAGAGGACCTGTATTGCTTCTGCTGTACTGTGGGGAAGGTTAATGACACTGTGTGCCAACATTCAGGCAGAGATTTGTGAGGACCCATCTCCTCCATGAAGAGAGCTTGGGAAGTTGGCACCGGAGGGTGATGCACAGGGAAGGAGGTCTGTGCTTTTAGTGGAAGAACGCTGGTTCCCAGAGCAGCTCACTCCATGGGAAAGCAGAGGCCAGCCCGCACCCAGGTCACTAAGGGATTCTGCTGGAATCTTATCCGAGCATCAGACCTGTGGTCTCCACTGTACCTGCAGAAGTCCTGTCACCTCCTACTCTTGCAGTGAGCTGTGGATGTGTGGTGCCAGAGCTATTCACAGTGAGGGTGATGCGCCTGGGCATTCTCCAGGGGTATTTCTAGCAAAAATGAGGGAAGGAGCCTCAGGTGGGATATTTGTCACAGGTCCTGCTGAGCTGTAAAGCCTCCATCTGCACTAGCAGAACTGAGGAAATACTTTATCAAGAAACGGTGTAAATAAATGGTTAACAACGACAGAAAGTTATTGAGGAGTTTGTTGAGATAGGAAAGTGGGGGATTTTCTCCTCTTTACACAGTTAACAGCCTGTTCTGCCAATACATCTATGGTTACAGAGTGCAAAGTCAGCTCTCCTGAGCCCACCTGGGAAGCACGGACTGTTCCATGCTGGGCTCCAGCAGGCAGCTCCCTCGGCTGCTTCCTTTGGGAATGCACCACCCGGTGAAACCAGCCTTAACCAGCGGGCTGGGAGGGGTTAATGCCTGTCTCGGACCATGACACAGCAAAACGCTGCTGCCCGGATTGCACATGGAATGCTGACTCAGTAACCGAGAATTGCTGTGTAATTGCAGGGAAGGGTAAAAAAAGAAGTTGTGATAACCACTTTAATAACTTGCTGAAGAAGGAAATCAGTGCTGGAGTATCCAGGGATACTCTGTAGGTTAATTCATGTTTACCAAAGGGAGATTGGCCGTCCCTGGCAGAACTGACTGTGCTCACTGTGGTCAGTATCAAACAATCCATGTTTAGATCAAGGATAGAAGTGGAAAAAAGATAGTCAGGAGTGCAGTGCACTGGCAGACCCAACAGGAAGGGTCCTCCAGCCTGGCACTGCTGGTGCCATGGCTGTGCTGGGCAAACCCCATACACGAGAACCTGGAGACCAGCGTGGTGGGAGGTGGAGGTGCAGGGAGATTCCTCAGGCATAAACGAACCACCTTGACAGAAATAGGAGACAAAGATTACAATACATATTTCTATTGAGGTATGGATATATGTGTGCTGCAGCACATGGGAGATTTAGTTTAGTCATTAGGAAGAAACCCTTTACTGTGAGGGTGGTGAGGAACTGGCACAGGGTGCCCAGAGAAGCTGTGGCTGCCCCATCCGTGGCAGTGTTCAAGGCCAGTTTGGATGGGGCTTGGAGCAACCCGGTCTGGAGGAAGGTGTCCCTGCCCATGGCAGGGGGTTGGAACTGGGTGAGCTTTAAGGTCCTTTCCACCCCAAACCAGTCTGGGATTCTGTGATCTCTCCAGCACATGGCTATGAGCAGAGAGCGCTGTGGGCTGGCTGGGAACAGAGCAGGGAAGAGGAGGGAGAACAGAGCAAACACCCCGCAAGGCACGTGCCTGCTTTGTGATCAGACCTTGGTCCGGCAGTGACCTACAGCGTGCAGCATGTCTGCAGGTTACGCGTACACTGAGCTGAAATTTCAGGGCAGGGTGTGTAGAGCTCACCACACTCCTTAGAGCCTTGGTGGTGGCAGGGATGAACCTGTGCCCTGCTGAGAATTGGTTCTGGGAGCAAAGGGGAGGTGTGGAAGGAAGCAAAGCAGAGTTAGTGAATAAAACTGCATTTGAGCGAATGCTTCAGCCTGTGCCTCTTCCTCTGTGTCAGTGTTACAGCCAAGTAAAACAGAGCGTGTCCGGACTGCAAGACAGGACAGAACATGAAAACTTGGATTTGAAAATCACATGGATGCAATAAGGAGGACTTTGTACCACAGCTCACAGGGAAGGGGAAGAGACGGCGCTTGAAACCAAGGTTTGCAAAGGGAGTGAGACCCCAAAACCCCCCTTCTCAAGGCTCCCAAACCACCCCTGCCTGCTTCCCTGTCCCTGGGGTATGGACTCACTCTCCTCCTCCTCCATGGGGCTGTTTCTGGAGATTTCTCCCATTGTCCCAAGAAGCGGGACCAGATCCAAGATCAGCAGCTGCAATCTCAGCACGCAGGAAACCGCCCCTTAAAAACGGCCTCATGTGGACCTTGCTCTGACTCAGCAAAACAGCCGCTGACACAGAATGGAACCTTTACTCAGCACTTCTGGGTGCCCGCGCTGACCCTGACTCAGCAGGACGCCCATGCTGGGGAAGGGGTGAGTCAGCGTTAGTGGGGTTCGAACAAGAGTGGGGATGCTGTGCAGGACGTGCGGCATCACCAGCAGCAGCAAACACTGCCAGCCCCCTGTAGCTGCACCCAGCGGGCTGGGAGAGGCTGGGAAAGATGGTGTTCCAGGCTGGGAAAGCCATACTCCTCACTGACATGGGGACACGGAGGGAGCTGTGGCTATCTGCCTGCCCTGAGACCAGGACAGTCACCCCTCCATAGAGGGAATCAAGTGCAGGGAACACTGCTCTCTGGGTGCTGTATGGGCACCTGGCTTTGCCCGTCGTATCTCCAATTCCAGACGATAAGAGGGTGTGGGAATGAGTTTATTTTAGAGGCTGGCATGCAGGGTGTGCCGAATACAAGTGATTTACCCAAGGCCGTGCAGGGTGTCTATGGCATAGCCTGTGACCTCCCCTTCTCCCTCCCTTTATCATTGCCAAAGACAGCTCCTGATAGGTGGGACAGTATATACCCCACCCCGCTGCTGTTCTGAACGGGTGATGGCTACATGCTACCAAGACCTAAGCCAAAGAAAGGTTAGCAAAGGCAGATATTTCTTCATTTAGGGATAGGGTGGGCTCAGTGTTGGAGAGCATCATGCAACACAGTGGCTGCAGCCACTAGTGCAAAAGAACGAGAGCATCCCCCCC
>JAOEHY010009549.1:25904-51530 GCA_025447955.1 Psilopsiagon aurifrons
CTTTAACATTAATAGAATCATAGAATGGTTTGGGTTTAAAGGGATCTTGAAGATAATCTAGTTCCAACCCCCTGCCACAGGCAGGGACACCTTCCACCAGACCAGGTTGCTCCAAGCTGCTGTGTCCAGCCTGGCCTTGAACACTGCCAGGGATGGGGCAGCTACAGCTCCTCTGGGCACATTGTGCCAGGGCCTCAGCACCGATGTCTCAGTGAAGAATTTCTTCCTAATGTCTGATCTAAGTGTACCTTCTTTGAGCTTAAAGCCATTCCCTGTGTCCTGTCACTACCTGCCCCTGTAAAAAGGCTCTTTCCGTGTTTCTTGTAGGTCCCCTTTAGGCACTGGAAGCTGCTCTAAGGTCTCCCTGGAGCCTTCTGTTCTCCAGGCTGAACAAGCCCAGCCCTCTCAGCCTGTCTCCATAGCAGAGGTGCTCCAGCCCTCTGAGCATCCTCCTGGCCTCCTTCTCTGCACTCACTAATGATCGCCAACAAGAGCATCTGGGCAGCATAGGATTGGAATTAAAGCCTTCATCTGCCTGTGGGGTGCACTCTGGCAGAGGTGAGAGGGCCTGAAGCTGCTTGGCACAGGGTGGGCACTCCATGCTCACTGGTGACTGATGGTGGGAATTGCTGCACTGAAGGTGGTGGGGACGGCAGAGGCACTGCCAGCAGGGGATCACCCACACCCTGCGGATTGAAATCGTGCGAAGGAGCTCAGAGAACCTGGCATCTCCCTCCTTCTGAGGCTGTTCTGGTATTTAAGGCCTGTTTTTTTTCTGGTCAAGGAGCTAAAAATACCACTGAAGTGCCTCACAGCAGCTTTTATAAACACAGATTTTCCTGCCACTCTGTGCCCCTGAAAGATCCGCCCCTAAGGCCACAGGAAAGCTGTGTCCTTGCCTCACCCCACCGTCAAGTACACTTTCTGCCTGATCCATGATTTTCCACCAGGCTTGTCCAGGAGAACACAGTTCCCAGAGATGGCAACTTGCAGCTTCTCTGTGCTGGGTGGGATTACTGATCCTGAGCCCTTCTCCCTGGTTCTGTCTTTGCCAGGGCTCATTAAACACTCCTGCATCCCCCAGCCAGAGGCTGTCAGCAAAGACCGTGGTCCAGCCCTGCAGAAACAGGGCTGGAGGCAGCACAGAATCAACTTCTGCTCCTATGGAGTGATCCTGTTCCCCCTCACCCATCTCCATCCCTGTGACTGCTGGTGACCCCATCGGGATGGGGAAGCGAATCTGCCCGCTCATGCAGTGTGAACCTGCTTTGGTTCCTGTGCACGCTCGCACACACGGGATGTTGTAAGGACAAGGGCAGATTGGGAAGGGGAAGCTTTTGATTCTGAGTACATGTCTTTGAGTCTCCATCACCGACACAAAGCAGCAGGGACACTTGTTCGCACAACATATGGCAGAGCTGCCATGCACGATGCTGTGGGTGCCCTAAAAGTGAGGGGAAAGCAGTCAAGTTAACAAAAGAGGAATCTCCTCAGAGCTACCAACCACCTTGGCATCACCCTGGTACAAGAAGTCACCTCTGTATGCATGGTTTGGAAATGTCTTTAGGAGGAATGATAGAAAACACAGACTGGCTGTCAACAACTCCTTCTGTTGCGCTGTGACCGCTGGCCACCTCCATTTCCTCACTTCCAAGCACTGGGGTATCCACTTTTCCTGTCATGTGTTTGCACGTTTTCCTATCCTTCCTTTTTTTGTTTCTTTCCTCACTTATTTTGCTTCCATTTGCTTATGCCTCCACAGGGTAAATATGAGTTACCTACAGGAATGGTTTCCTTCCTCATAACCCCTCTCTTTGTTGCCCACTGGGGCCCCACCATACATCCCTTCACAGCATCTCTGTCTGCCCTAAGCAGCGCCACTAATGGTGACCTGAAGGGAAGGGGAAGTGGCTTTAATCTCATTTCGTGAAGGAAGGGAGAATTTTATTACCCACATTAGGCTCTGAGGGAGTTTTGACGTGGCAGAGCAACATGAAAGTCCTGTGGGATGGAGACCAGCCTTCCCAGACACTTCTGTGCTGATTTGTGAAATGATGCTGTGGGTATCAGGAGGTGTTTTTGTGAACTGCTCTTTAAAGCAAACAAAATCATATACTATTTGGAGGCTGGTAGTAGGTAAAAGAGAAACTTGTATATTTTTGCCTCTAAGAATGCTGGTGTGCCAAAACCCACAGAACCCAAACATCATGGAAATTCACATTAACTTTCAGCATAGATTTGATCTTTAGGGACATGAAGCAACTCTGACCCAGTCCACAGAAGTTATGCCTTCCTTCAGCTTACATAGAAACAACTATTCGGGGTCATGCAAAAGAGCTGCTCAGGTCAGGATCCTGTTCCCAGCGTGGTTATTAATGGATGTTTGGAGGCAGCGCGAGCGCTCCTTCCCCTGCGGTCTCTGTGCAGTCCCAATGCATGGATCCATGCTCTGGAGCCGCCGCTGCGCGAGCCCACACTGCACTGGGATAATGGTTTCAGCATAATACTTGGAATAAGGAAAAGCTTTGTTTTGCTTTGCTTTGCTTTGTTTCCAGTGGTTGCGCAGCCTGCTAAAGCGGGTCACTGCGATGCGAGGGGCTGTCCTCTGCGGTGGAGCTGGGGCTGAGTGTGTGAGGGACCACAGCCATCTGGTGGTCAGAAGCCAGCACGCAGCGTTTGTACTTAGAACAGCAAGAGGATTAGAAAAAGCTTTATAAAGGGAAAAGTGTTCAAAGCAGTTCTTTATAGTGGTGTCATCTTATTATTTCGCAAACATAAAGCAGCTTTTGCCAGTGCCAAACCCCTTGGCTTCTGTTACAATAACCTCTTGCAGAGCTGGCAGGTTGGTTGTTTTTCCCCCACGTTCCTCCTCAAAAGAAACCTTGCAATATGATCCAAGCTATCACTGGTATAACCTGTAACAAGTATGCCAGTACTAATGTGGGCATGGAAAGATTCCATGTCCTCGTCCCCATTCTTCATGTTTTCAGGTACGTCATCCCTGGAGGACAAATCTCTGCCCTGGGAGTCCTGCAGGCTGGCTGAGTCGTAGGGAGGGGGGCTCGCTTGGAGGGATATGGGTTTTCACCCACTGGTCATCTCTTAAACTGATCGCACTTGGCAGCCACCAAAACCACTTCCCACATGTTCTCCCGTGACAGAAATAGCAGTGAGCCCATTCCGCTGTCCTCAGGTCTTCCTCGGAGACCGTCCTCTCTCAGCTTTGCTGGCTGTTTGGGGAGGAAGGAAACAAGGTGAGGGTGAAGAAGGGGTTCTTACCCTGAGAGGAGCTCAAGACATCGCGAGGGAGGGGGACGGGACAAGTTGGAGCTTGATCACCAAAGCCGTCCATTTGCGAATGGCTTTGTTTGACTTTCAGAGGCAGGCACAGGCAATGCACGGAGGGAGCTGGAGACGCCAGGAACTGGAAGGGCTCTCTGAGGCACGAACTGGTGTTCAAACCATGGTGTGAGCAGGATGGTGTCCTTTGCAAATGCTGACGGGGCTCCAGAAGCCCTCCCTTCCCAGCAGAGCCACGCAGCCCGAGTCCAGGCACTGACAAGAAGGTTTGGGTGTCAGAGACCTTGATCCAGAGCCCATTCTGGCCCCACAGTTGCAAAACCCTCTGGCCTGGGTAGCATCATGCCTCTGCTCTTGCTGCTTCTCTTGCAGGAGGTCCAGGAGGGAAAAGCATTTGGCCCCTTTGCCTTTCCTCCTTGTTCTGTTTGTTGAGACTGGAAAGAGAGAAGCTGCAGAGGAAGCCCTCAGAGCCTCGTGTCTCTGCCCACAGTCCCATCTCACCGGAAGAACCAGCCCTTGCAGGTCTGCAGCACTGGGGGGGGATGCTGTGCTGCCTGTGGCTTATGAGTCCTCACGGTCCCCTGACTTCGAGTGTCCTTCTGTGGGCCACGTTCCCAGCACAGAGCCTTTGGTGCAAGCTCTGCATGCTCTGGCTGGGGCCAGGGGGGACGGACCTGCTCTGCAGGGAGCTGAGTTTTGCCCTGGGCTTGCTGCAGGGGTGGCAGCAGAGGCCAGAGCCAGCTCTGCGTGCGCAAATCCAGCCTCTCTGCCCAGGTTTCACTTCAGCATCTGCTGGGACAGGGATGCTTTGGGGGTTAAGAACCAAGATGGTATTTCGGGAAGCTGTGAGCATGGTAAAAATGAACTTGTGATAGAGATCTGCAGCTGTGCCAACCCTAAGCATTTACCTGTGCCTGCTGCATGAAACCCTCATAGAATCATAGAATGGTTTGGGTTGGAAAGGATCTTAAGGTCTTTGTTCCAACACCCCTGCCATGGGCAGGGACGCCTCATACAGCTGGTAAGGCAGGAACTTGTGGCTCTTAGGCTGTTCTGCTCAGAAAGTGCTTTGCATGCTTCATTCCATCTGAGCCCTTCTTAGGTGAGGGACATGGAGTGCCATGGTGCAATGATGTCCTGCTGCAGAACTGGATGTGGAAGTAGCCCAGGGACGAAGCCACGACTGTTCAGCTTCAGGTAACCTCCAGCAGAGAACTCTGCTGGGGCAGGACAGGCGGCTTTTAAGCTTGTTAGACTGGGCTTTCCCCTCACCACCACCTCCGGAAGATAGCACGCAGACATATAATGTAATACAGGGTTACATTAAACACACAGTACCACTTCAGAAAGGAGGAGGGATCTCCCCTGGTTCCTCACAGAAGCATTGGGAATGCCATAGAACTGGAAATGGTGATTCATTTTCCAAAGGACAAACTGTCCAAGGATAGTACGTGTTGTCCTGCTGGGAGAGCTGAAGTCACAAAGCCCTTTCCCACCCCGCAACTACTCACGAAGGAGGAAACCCAGCACCATGCTCTTTCCAGCACTGCTGCCACCAGCTGCAGACCAGCTTTGCTAACAGCTCTTATCCTCAAGCATTTATTAGCCTGAGCTTGGTGCAGCTGAGTACAGCCCTGGGGGAGAGGGAGGTGCTGATGTTTGAACAGAGAAGCTGTGGCTGCCCCATCCCTGGCAGTGTTCAAGGCCAGGTTGGACAGGGCTTGGAGCAACCTGGTCTGGTGGAAGGTGTCCCTGCCCATGGCAGGGGCTGGAACTGAGTGAGCTTTAAGGTCCCTTTCTATGATTCTGTGATAATTTAACTCCTTCCTACAAGCCTGGGGTTCAGATGACACTTTCAAGCTGTCCAACCTCCTTTTAAGAATCCTTCCCCCAGCTCCCACTCAACTGGACATGGAGGGATGGCATGGGGACAACTGAGGACACCCTGTGGATACCAGAGAGCCCTTTCATAGCAACTGTATTTCTTGCATGTCTTGGAGTGACTTATGGGCTGCAGGGTGGGTATTTGGATCTGGTCACAAGGCAGAAAGGAGAGGAGCTAGGTTGCCCTCTTGCTATTTTGAGATGGGCTGTAGTCACCACCCCAGTGAGCACCTGCCTTGGCTTGCAGCACCCTTAGACCCCATGCCATGCCTCAGCACCACAGTGCCCTGGCCTTCTCATGGAGAGCAAATGTGGGTGCATGGTTGCACCCCTCCTCTCCCACACCAGGTCCTCCCATCCCCAGCACCAGCACTGAGAGCACACACAGATCTTCAAGGGAGGCTCAAGACTTTGCTCCTTTAATGTGCAATAAAAAAGGCAACCCTCCTGAGCTTGACAAGAAACCCCACAAGCAGGAGACCTGGGCCTGGCATCCTCCTCCCTGGCTGCCTTTATCATTGGGCAGCATGTCTGGGTTACTCAGAAAGGTTCTCCTCCCCATGAGCAAAGGAGCTCCTGGCTGCTGCAGGGCTGCTTTGCTGGCAGGAGATGACTGATGTCTCACTTCACCTCTGTGCCCACCAGCTGAACAAGTGATCCCAGCAACAACATGGTGTAACGGTGTCAATGGAAGGGCCTCTTGCTTTAGGGAGCAGCACATACAGCTACCCTAAGGGAGTCTATAGCACTGGCCTAATGAGAGGCACAGTGAGACTCCCCACACCATGGCATGATGTGGTGGAAGGCATCAGTGAATGGGAGAGAGGGAGGTGGGATCACACTGGGGAAAGAGGGGAGAAAAGTATAATAATGGGAAAATTAAATTAACTGCAAAGAGTTTGCTGAAGGCACATCCTACCCCGTAGCAGACAGTCCCTTCAGACAGCAGACAGCCTGGGGTACCGCTTGCAGCTCAAGCCCTGTGTGCAGTGAGGGCTTTGGTAACTGGCTGTCATGCAACAGAAACATTCAGGCTGTGGGTAGGATTACAGATAAAATAATGGAGAGGAGGAGGAAAGGAAGAGGAAGAGAAGGGGTTGTGAGCGGGAAGGTGTTGCATACCACAAGCACTTGTGCAAGGGAGACTAGAGCAACAGTGCCCCTTTAAAATTAGTGTTCCTCCTCTGCCACCTGTAATGCTTTGCATCCCCATGCTTTCCTGGTCTAATACTGTCAGGCAGCGGGGCGGACGGATGGGGTGAAGAAAGAGGCAGGCAAGAATGATTTCAGCCTCTCCTGCTCCTTGTGCAAGAGCTCTGCCTCACTGGAGAGGAGGATGGGCAGCTTCTTCAGCTTTGCCCACACTGTACCAAAAGAAAAGCCCACTGAACTTCCCACACTCTCTAGCAGCTTTGAAAACCCCCTTCACAAGTATATTGTGTGACATCCCTAAACACAATGAAGATGATCTGAAATCTTAAAGCAGCTTAAAAATAAAAACAACTCAAAGGGAAAACAGGAAGAGAGTGGAGGAAGGGGACCTTTGTTCCCCGGCTGGCCCCTGGTCAGAGGCAAGCGAAACAGCACACACAGCCTCTTGCTCCAGAGCACACCAGTCCATAGCATTCACAAGGCAAACATAGCATCATCTTCCTTTGCTTGCTTCCGATGATGGCTGGCAGCAGGAGGGGAGACGGATGTCCCTGCTGAGGAGCTGGACAGGGTGGGCAGTCGGTCCGCAACTTTTGCTCGCTCTTCCAGGAACTTGTCAAACTCTGGCAAGAGAAGAGCAGCGCATCAGAAAGGAGGGAGGTTTGTGGAAGAACCAAGGTGCTGCCAGGAATAGCTGGAGAAAGGGGTTGGCTTGTAAGTCTTACCTTCACTGGTGACACCTTTTGCATCCTCTGACTCTCCCTAGGGAAGGAGGAGAAGGGCACGGTTAGAAGCAAGGTAGACAAAGGCATTTCCATGTCTGCATGGAGAGAGACAGGACAGTGAACCCCCTACTTCTGCAGTACAGACATATCAGAGTGGCCTTGAGCCTCATTCACTAGCTATGCCTCCCAGAAGGCTAACTATACTGGTGTGGTATCCCAAACCCTATCTCCTTGGCTTTTCCTCCCCTGCTCCTTCTGAGCCGATTCAGCAGTACCAGTGCTGTTGTACAGTGCCTAAAATCCAGCCCTGCAGAGAACTCTGGCAAGACTGCTGGCTCCAGGGCAGCAGCCCCTCACTTACCACATCAGTTGAGAGCCACTTTTCTATGTCTTCCATGAAATTGGCTTGGGGAACCGGCACCTAGGACAGAAGGAAAATGAGCTATGAGGCCAAGAAAAGGGAATGTTCCAGGAAACCCACCCTGAAAAAATGAAGCCCAACCCAAAAGCTAACTTTGTTCCTCTGTTCAGTCTCCTGAGGCTCTTCCCATTCCAGCCAGTGCCACTGCAAAGCTCTCCCAGCCACCGATGCCACCGCTCACCTGCTTCCTCTGCCCCATCCACACCCAAACACTTACAGCTTTCAGAATACATGCCAGTAAAAGCATCTGGGGTTTGGTGGTTGGCTCTGGGGTATTAGGACTGGACCAGGCTTCCCATTTTGGTGAGGACTCACTAGGTGGAAGTCAGCTGCTTGTTAGGCAGCCAGAGAACAAGAGGTGTGCTTTTTCTCACACCTCTTCCCTTCTACAAACCGGTGACAGTCTGATATCAAAGTCTGTGAAGCTGAAGACATTGGACATGCCAGTCTGGCACGCAGTAAGGGGGAAAGATATCTGCCAAGAAGTGATTCCCATGGAGCACAGCAAAGAGAAACCTTCCCAGTGGACAGAGATAACCTTGGAAGAAATTGAGTCTGATTCCAAACCCCAGATCCTTTTTCCAGCCATGAGCTCCTGAAGAAAGCTGAGCAAGGAGCAGCCCTGGATAGAGGCTCCACAAGCAGAAGCGTGAGAGAGTGTGTGTGGGTAGTTCTTTATTAGTCTCCCAGTAAGTATAGCTCCCTTGATCTCAGGAAAACAGCAAGTCCAAGAAAAAGAGCGATGCCTTCTTACCAAGGACAGGCAGTTTTCCCCAAACCAGGGAGCTGGCAGATGGATGAATGGGGATAGAAGAGGATGTGTGAGATTAGGGAAGTTTCGAAGCAAGCTGGCTTTTTCTACCCAGAACGGAAGTCTTAGGGGTAGAAGTACATTCAAGCCAACTGGACAGCATGTGTGGAAACTTCCTAAAGCAGACATCAGTTTGGGCAGTGCCCATTTGAGGAAGACAGGCTAACAAGCTTCAGAACTGGGAGTGTGTCATGTAATTGCAGGAATTCCTGTTGCCGAAAGACCGAATTCAACAGCCTGAAGGCTCTAACAATTTAGAGGAGGAGGCCTTGAAGAGGGTAAAAGCCAGAATGTTTTTCTCCAAATGGGGCAGCTCATGCTGAGCAAGAGAGGATGCAAGGGGAATGAATGGCAGTGTGATGCCACCAGTTTCCTCATGATGCCACCAGCTACTGCCTCTGCCCCAGACACCCACGTCATAACAGGCCATCCTCTAACTCAGAGTGCCACATGCTCTCTTGGCCTCCTATGGTTTTTTTCTTACAGTCATGTCTACTTGAGGAAGGACTGAAACTCTGCCTGTTTCTTTCCCAACCCTCGTCTCCACTACTGGCCCAGACCAGAGTTGCTCCATTTCAGTATGCAGCCTCTGCTGATGTTTGCTGTGCATCCTCATGTGCTGTGCCAGTGCCACTTCTAGTTGAGCAGCCCCAGCTTCCTTCCTCATTCCTCCCCTCTGACACTTCAAGATCTCACCATTCCTTGCCGCATCATCCACTTAGTCAGCTGGGCTCCATCACTAGAGGCACCACACTCCCCCTGCTTGAGAGACAGTCTGCACTGAAAGCTGCTATTGCAGAAGGGGAGGGAGAGGTAAGGTAGTGGGTTTAGGGTAGGTGAAAGAACACACTAGTGCTGGTGGCCTACTTCTCTGTTTGCAGAGAGAATGCAAGTGGAATTGGCTGAAGTGGGGCAAAACATACATTTCCAGGTGGAAATTTCCCTGCAGGTATCTGTTACTGGCCAAGTCAACCCCAGACTTTCTATAGTTTCCCACCTCTGGGGTTTAAAAAATGAGGCATATATCCCAGGTAGGAAATGCAGATTGGTATAGACTGTGAGTCAGTTCTAGTATCAGTCAGTATAACATCAGCCAGGTTAAACACTTAATTTTTTCCACACAGACTGCGCATTTATTGCATTGGTGAGCAAGGAGAATACTTTTATTTCCAGTGGTGCACTAAAAGCTCTGTGGCCACTTACCGTTCCTGTGTTCTGCTGCCGGGCATCCAGGGCACCAGCAAGTCCTTTGGAGGCTTGTGGATCTTCGTATTTCACCCTGAAAGCATGAAGTTAGATAACACACAAGCTGATGAGATGCCTGAGAGTAAAGAGCAGGAACTCCCAAACACATATTCTCTGCTTCTGACTGCATAACTTTTCATCTCACATCATTCTGCTCCCAAGAACTTCCAGAAAGGTGTGCAAAACCCCTACCAAAGTTGTAGCCCACCACAAAACAGACTAAGCTACTCACTGTCATATCACAGTGGGATACCACAGGACAGCCCTGGCATATGACAGCAGGATGACAAGACAACATATGAAAACAACCATCCAACAGACTAAAACACAGACTTACAGAGCTAGGTGCATCAGTCATCTTCTCTGGCGTTGACTACAGAAGAGAGATAACTAACATAGACTGATCAGGATATTACAGCTACTTTAGAAAGGATTCGAGCATCAAGCCCCTACATATTTGCCTACCTTCACAAACACAAACACAGCTCAAAAACATTTCTTTAAGTGATACTACTCAAGAACTCACTGGTCTATGCTACCTACATAGGAGGTGAGACTGGATGATCAGAAGAGCCTAGTGTTGCTCCAAGATCTCCAAATGCACCATTACAGCAACCCTTTTCCACACACAGGCATAATCTCCCTCATCCCATTTCTATGTGCCCTTTAGGCTCTATCACACATGCTAATGCCACACGTCACCATTTGATCCAAGCAGAGTGGAGAAAACAGTCTGTCCATGCTGGGAGAATGAAGCCTCTCCCAGAAACTCTCCTCAAGTGTCCTCTGCAGCTGCTCCCGGCACCCTTTCTGCAGATCCAGCAGGCCATCAAGTGGAGCAGTTTCTGTTGGGAGCCAGGGGCTTGGGCCACCGGCGCTCAAACTTCTCAAAGAAGTGCTCATCAGTGAAGGGGCCACTGTGGACAATGGCATCAAGGATGAAGTACAACGCTGCTATCATGCCACTGATGAGGAAGAATGGCAGGAAAGGCTTGAGGTGCTTCAAGCACTGCTTTGCCGAGACACACATGAAGGATTGGGTAGGTCAGGAAGAAACCCCAGTGGCCCTGCCTGTGCCTCCTGCCAGCACGTCCTGTTTGGGAACAGCAGGGCAATGGGTCTGTTCAGATGCACCGAGAGCAGGGGCTGGGTAGTGAAATGTGAAGCCTGAGCCAGTCAGAGTAGAGGCTACCTGGCAGGAGTGCAAGTGCAAGCAGATGGAGGGCAGTGAGGAATAAATAGAAGATGTCTTGTTACTTGTGCAGAGATCATAAGCCTCAGTCTGTTAAGGATTGCGCCACATCAGAGAGGATACGATTCCAGCCATATTCAGATCTCCCCCAGGCTCTAGCATTGAGCACATACTAGTGGCTCAGATTTCAGGCCCAGACTGGGTGCTTTTGTGACCACTGATTTTGTCCTAGACTTCCTCTGTCCTCAGGCAGCACACCCCACAGCAAAAGTGGTGGAGAAACCCATGGGAAAAACACATGAAGATGTGTGTCAGACAGGAGCTTCCCCACCACTTTTACCAGAAGCAGCCTGAGGCAGGGGAATGAAAGGACACATCCTTAAGAGACCTTAACTTGCTACTGTCCACCTGCAGAACAAGGCACTCCAGTGGACAGAGATCAGGAGCACAGGTCTTTGGGAGCTGGGGCAGCTGTGTGCCTGTAGGCTTTACTGCTTGGAAACTGAAAGAGAGCAGTGGATGATTGACAGGCAAAACAGCGCAAGATCAGCCTCAGCCTCTCAAGCCAAAAAGACCAGACAGCACAGCTCTTTTTGGCTCCTCCCAGAACAAGGATTCAGGAATCCACTCTGCAGTAGAGACCTCTCCAGTCATGAGTCTTCAGTTCAACAGTACTATGGAGACCCAGACCTGACTGCTTAACACCAGGTCTAAAACACATTATGGAGGAAGAAACATCAGTCCCACTTACCAACAGTGAAGCTGAGGCACAGAGCAGTGCCCTGCCTTGCAATCCACAACTGGCTGCGTACTTCCTGCACTTCCAGTTCAGTATTCTGTCCATTAGGTTGCACTGATATTCAGCAATTCCCAAATTCAACATCAATGCAGTCAGAGCACGAGTTCAGAGACAGACAAGAAAACTCAGCAAATCCCGTTCTACACCTTCGTCACCAGACACTGAGTCTCCCTAGCATATATCTCCACACACAGAGAACCATTTTGCTCTCCATGTGCCCAGGTGAAGGGGAGATGATGGCAGCATGCAAGAAGGACTGGGAACACAGAGGTCATCCTACAAACACTGAATCAGAAGAATGCATCCCTATTGCATCCTGCTGTCTCCCAGGAGCTGGGTCACAGCCCCAGTTGCCTGAGTGCCCTTCGCCAGAAGGCAGGACAGGACCGAGCGGGTGCTACACTCACTCTCTGCGCTGCTCAGCCAGTGAGCTGCCGCGGGTCAGGGCAAACATGTCAAACTCTTCTTCCAGCTTGCCAGAGGTGTCAAGGGAGTGCAGCCCTGCGCTTACGCTGCTTGAGCCCAGGTCTGTGGGAGAGAGAGCAGGGTGAGCAGGCAGCACAGAGCACTAAACAGGGGCCTGTGGGCTTGGAGGGTGCTGGGTGGAAAGCAAGCATCAGAACTGGCTACACTGCTCTAGGACCACTCTTCCGTATGCGTATGTGTAGTGTTGTAACAGAAGCAGTTTCTTTGCCTGCTGAGCAGGTATTTTTAGATTAATCACAGGCAGCAACAGCAATTTACTGCACTGATGCTGAAGGCTAGATATTCCTGACCATTTAAGACAACTCAGAGGGAACTGCTCCATAACCTGTGGAAGAGGATAACTTGTGCTTCTGGGCAAGCATCTTCAAGACAGGTGAGTGGATTTTCATGACTCAGGCATCATCTGAAAAGCCCTGACTTCAAAAATATCTCCACTGTAAAAAGTCTTGCCAATTTTCTGCAGCTGCATCCAAAGCTTTACTAAATGTGTTTACAGATAGCAAGAGCTTCAGGCAGTGCTATGTAGGCTGTTGGTATGTCTTCAAGAACCCTCAGGATTTCTCAGGTTACAAAAACAACCTGTCATGTCCTGGGTCCTGAGCCCAAGATGCTCATGGCTGCCTTTCCTGCACAACTTAGCTGCTTTTCTTCTCCCAGACCTCAGTGGTTAGCCTGACACCACACAGCAAGAGAGGCAATTGCACTGCTGCTTGGCACTGCAGAGGGAGCAACTTTCTCCCCTACACTCCTGGAAGGCCCAATGCTTAGCCACAGCTTAACACTGTGTCATGACCTGCACAGCATCAGGTGGATGCTGAGACATATGCTTGTGTGCCTTGGGGCATATTCAAGTTTCTTCATGAGTTTATTAGTTGACAATACGCCCTATTTCTCTAGGTTATTTTGTGAATGTGGCTAAATAATCTGGGGAGGTGATTCAAGGGCATGAACGGATCCCCACAGCAGCACAGGAGAAGGACTGGGAGAAAACTGCATGGTAACTTACTCATTCCAGCCAGCTGAGAAGAGAGGTTGTTGGTGACTTCAGGCTGCCTCACTGCAGAAGGAGTACTGGGTCCCAGGTCAATCAAGCTGTTCTCTGCCTCATTTGGTGCCTTTGGAGGGAAACAAAAGCAAGATGACAGAGAGTTTCTGAAGCTTGGACACCCTGACTCTTCAGTCCTAGCTCACTGACACTGCAGAAGGAAGCCATTCTCTACCCATCAGAAGATAACAGTTGTGAAGCCTCTCCCTCTGAAAAGGGGAGCAGAGAATGGGCTAGAAAGAGTGTCCCGGGGCAGAGTATGCCATGGCAGGCAGCCTCCCAGCTCTGCTGGATTCCAGAAAGTGGGATAGGTGCTTGCTGGCTCAAAGGACAGGACAACGCTCAGGACAAAGGGAGGTTCATATGGGAATTGGTCTTCTCAATGTTCAATACCAGAAAATCAAAACTGCTGCTGATCTGCTCATGCTCTTTGGGTGAGATGAAGGCTCTCAGTGGTAGGGAGGGAGAGGCCCGAAGTGGGAAAGGGAGCGTCCTGCACACCAGCATGGCCTGGTACAGCTGGGCTGGGAGAGAACAAGGGCGGACTGAACTTTTCTCCAATTCAGCAGGACACTGCTGGACCTGCAAGATGCAAATTGAGCTGCACAGAGGGGCAGTTGCTCTGACTTACCTTCCCTGACTGTCCTGTCCGGAGGCGCTCGAACCTGCAAGAAAGGTGACAGCATGTGTTTCAGTAGCATCTGCTTATTCACCCCCAACCAAAGAGTTTTCTCATAAGGCTTGGCACAGCCTGCCCTTTCCTACATACTAGGAAAGGGCGACCATGGCTTAGGGCCCAATTCTCCCTCAAGACCAAAGACACCTTAACAAGGCCCTCAGAGTTGGTATCTCCTGAGAGATGGTGTGAGGAAACTTCTGTGATCCTCCAGAGCTACTTTTAACCAAAATGGCTGAAACTCAGCTCTCCATCCAGACACAGGGACTAACTTCTCCAGACTGCATCCTAGCTTAAGAGATGGGTTTGATGAAATGGAAATAAAAAGAAAGGAGTGCCGATCCCCACCTGGAAAAGTCCTGTCTGTCCCTGTCTGCCTCAGAGCTAGAAACCCAGCTCTTTCCATGCAGTTCCTTCCTTCTTCTGGGTTATGCTATAAGGACATCTTTATATTCCACAAGTAACTTACACAGCAGTTTTGAAGGGATAGGAATAAATCAGCAAAAACTGGCTTTGTTCTCAAAGATGGATGATACAGGTGGTACATTTTGAGTATTACACTTATGGGCAGACCATAAGGGTGGGATAGAAGGCCATCAAAGGGGAGTAAACTTTTGTGGAAGATCAAAGCAGAGAAAGGTACCTTTCATGGCGTAGGAACATGTTGTTGAGATTGTCATTGATGAGGAGCAGCTCCTCAGTGAGTTGTTCATGGAGGACACGGGGAATCAGCTCCAGAACACGCAGCTGCATGGCTCTGCATGTCCGATTCAGCTCCTGCTCATAGCAAGGTGAAGTTACCACAAAGGTCAAGCTAAGGCTGAACACTCACAGGTTTGGAAGTCTGACTGGGACAGATCCCAAAAGCTACTGGGGTCTATCAACAAGTGTTGATGGGCAATAGATACTAGTGGGAGATGTAAACTGAGTTTAAGCTTTACAGACCATAACTGTATGCTTCTTGTGTAACACTTCACCCAGAAAGAAAGGCCCTTAGGAACTACAAATCCCCATATGAAATGATTCTAGCCTCAACAGTGTGACCTCCCTTGGCTGTTAAAACTCCACCTTCCCCATTTCTCCCTTATCCCATCATTCCCTGATAAGGCCAACACTAAACTCTCCAGTTGTTCCCCACGCCTACCATGTGTCATGCCTCAGTCCATCCAGTCATTGCTAAATCAAGCTGCATGTGCCAGCCCTCCACCCTGCCAGTGTTCCTTACTTGCAGCAGCTCCAGGTCAGAAGGCTCAGCCTGGGTAGGCACCAGCTCCGTCAACATCTCTGACATGACCTTCATGTTTCCATTCACCACTTCCAGCTCACTGCGCAGCTTCCCAACCTGCAAAAGGGAGGGCAAATGACAGCTCTGCCTGAGAAGACAAGGAAGACAGCTAAGGAAGCTCTGAATGGCAGTGCACTGCTTGTGTGCATGTGTTCACAGAGCCGAGCAGCCACTGGAGAGCTCTTTTGTTACCATTAAGTTTAGCTCTCAGGAGCTCCCGGCAGAAGGAAGCTCCATTACTTACCATCAAGTTCGTTGGCTGGTTACAGATGTCAAGCCCTCACCTGGGATCTTTGGGCACTAGCCTAACCTTGATTTTTGATCACCATCACGGGCTGCTGTTATGGTTCAAATTTCTCCCCAGCTAGCACCTCCTGTGTGGCAGCCACTCAAATAATTCCATTACCAAAGCAGCGTAAAAGGAGGAAGGGAGAAATGAATTCCCATTCAAAAGGCAAGCCTTGGCCAAGTGTGCAGTTGAAGCTTTATCCCTCTGGTTTCACAAGCTACTGATGAGCGTCTTGAGAACGGTTTCTACCCTCTGTTCTGCAATGTACCAACAGCTGGAGGTTTGGTGCTGAAGTCATATGAAGTCAGGGAGAGGAAGAAGAAAAGAGGATGGGAAACAAGTGAGAAAGCCCTGGCCTTTGGAAACCACAGGGACAGATGGGGTTCATTCATATTAAGTCAGCAGTGAGGCAAGATAAAGATGATAAGGAGGCATCTACTGAACAAGCTTTTGCTATACAGCACTACAAAGACATCACTCAAAACCTCTGTGTCTCAGTTCCTCACTTCCCTGTAGCCAGATCTTCCCTCTACCTGCCAGCAACCCTGTCTTAGGAAAATATAACCACTCAGTGTTTGTGGTATCCCAGCTCATCACTGTGGCCAAAACAGAGCTCTGGGAAGCTCTCAAGGCACTATGCTTTAGAGGAATGGCTCCTTCTCAAGAACAGAGGCTGAGGAAGAACCAAGACAGCAGTTCCAGAATAGTGTTTGCAAAACAGCCCCCAAATGCAGGGAGACTCAACAACACCATGGGGATCGTGTCCAACTCACCTGCTCTGGTGTGGGGGTGATGGGCGCATCGCTGGATGTGCTTCTCCCGGCGGGCAGGGTGACAGGATGGAGGATGGACTCTATCTGCTGAGGGGAGTTGACCACAGGGGAGTTCTGTCCGGACTGGGAGTCAGAGCCATACACAGTCTACACAGAGAGGTAAGAAAAGTCACAGGGAGATTTTAGACACTCACAGCTGATAGGACAGTTTAATTAGCAGAGAAATGTTGATGGAAACTCCCCATCTGCTTTCAAAAGGTCTTTCAACAAAAAGGCTGTCCTGAAGCTTCTCACTCCCCAAAAGTCCTCTAAATGCAAGTTACAGTTCCTGAAGTCCCCCTCATAGCTCCAGAATAATAGATGCCCTACCCCCTTCTCTTCAGCAATATTTCCATACCCTCTGTGGTGTGTGGATGGGTGACAGCATGTCCAGATCAGTCATGGGGAACTCCAGGCCTTTCCGTCTCAGGTCTTCATACACAGCAACGACACCAGTCAAGTCCGGTGAGCTGCGGAAGGCGTCTGCCCAGGACTAGGGAGAAGGAGACAGGACAGCCCAATATGATTTACAGGAGTCTTCTGTATAAACAGCTAAAGACAAACACTGTCTGAACTGGCACAGATACTCATGCTTCTTGTCTCACCTGGATGAGAGTCAGCACCTTGTCGTGCACTATGGCAGGTGGATTGTTCTTCGGCAGGATTGTTCTTACCAGGACACCTTCAACAAAGTCCTGGCTGGACACAAGGACATGGAAGCGATGGCCACAGTTTTTGACACATGTCTCCAGGACCTTCAAAAGCAATAAGGCATTAATTATACACTTCTCTATACGTATGCGTGTTTGCCTTGTGGGTTTTAGGTACCTGTGTCTTTTCCAGCAGCATATCAGACAGCTGAGAAAGAGCCCTGACCACTCACCGTCAATGCCAGCATAACTTCATGGAAGTTCTTATTCCCTACAATTCTCTTCTTAATGGCTCGGAAGGCATCTTTGGGCCTTAAGGAGAAATCAAAGAAAGACTGTAAGAAGGTTGAGACCCACCTACAGAGAGGCAAAGCAAAACAGCTCTTGGCTGTTTTGGCTGATGACCCATACTCAGGAGGTGACCTTCCCCACCATGTTTTCAGGACAGCCTGAAGCAATGGCTGGTAAAGCAGCTTCTGCCTGTGGTTCTGCAAGAGGGGGGTCCCGCTAATGAGTGCTGATACTGAAACTGGAGGCCTCTGTGCTGATGTCTGCAACAACTCAGGCTGTTGAGGAGGTCAGGAGTGTATTGGCCTGTGGGGCGGCATGGTTGCTAAGGATGGGCATTAGCAGACCAATGGGACAGCCATGATCCCAGGAGAGTACAGCTGTGTTATCAGGTGCTCAAAACCAAAACACCAAGTGGCCACAGCTTGGGACTGAGGACTGTGACAGAGTTAGGTGTATCTGCACTGTGAGGACAGCATGGAAAAGAACTGAGCAGAGATATTTGGCTTTGTTTTCATACAACTGTGAAGCTGAAAAGTGGGCTTGCTAACTAGCAAGGAAATTTGCTGGTTTCCTCCTGGGCAAGGGTGAGCCCTACATTTTTTATTCCATGTAGCACCTTCCTTTTTCAATGCTGCTTTTTACATCTCCACTGTGACAAGGAGCAGGCCCCCTGGAATTCACTGGCAAATCCACAGCTAATGACTCTGGCAGATTCTTGAATATCTGGGAAAGGGGGACAAGGCCTCCCTGACCCACTTTGTGTATGTCTGAGTGACTGTACATGAAAGTACCTGAGAAGGGAGCCCCAGCAGGATTTGCACACTCAGAAGACTGAATAGCAGGCTGAGATTTTCCCCTCTCCTCAGTCATCAGCCTGTAGACTTTTACATTCCCAGAGGAAAGAAAGAGAGGGGTATGAAGGAGAAGTAAACTGAAGTGGAAGAACTGCATATATGCCTTTGGAAGATGTGAGGCAGCCTGGCCTGAACCGAGGTTTTCCTGGGGACCCTGATGGACTGTACGAATGGCTCCCAGCTCTCACAAAGATAATGGGGAAGTATCTGCTGTAACAGCTTTGCTGTGTCTCTGGGTCTCCCAGCAGAATCTTGTCTAAGGTACTGTTGGGAAAGCTAGCTTATTACCTCCACCAGTGCATGCTGCCACTGCAGTGTAGGGATGCAATGTTACAGGGTGTGCTGGGACCTGCTGCTGGGTGTGCACCAGCTCCCTTACCCTTCTTCAGTCTCGTTAATGATGTCGCAGATCTCCATGTTCAGAGCCCAGTCCTCGCTCCGCAGGGACCCATCGGTGGCTCTCTCTGGAAAACAGAAACCAAGACAGAGCAAGGCTGAGAGCAGCCCTGGCACTCACAGGCTGCTCTTCCCCTGTCGGAAAACCCCAGAGCACAGCCTCCCTCCCCCTGGCTTCCATCACAAGAGGCAAGGAGGCGAATGCAGCTGCAAAGTCCGGGTTAGTGCTCCCCACTAGATGTCACCACCGCAAAGCACATCCTGGCCCGCGTTGGCAAGGGTAGTTGCTCAACTTTGCCCATGCCACTCATGCTACCAATATACAAACACACACGGTGTGATCTCTGGTGGTCCCATACGTGAGAAGGCGCTGCTCAGCATGGCTTCAGCTCCACAAGAGGAGAAAAGGGGACTTATTTGTTTTGTTGCTGCAGGGCCAGAAACTCTGAGTTCAGTTGGCTTACACTGACACACATCTAATATCAATGGCACCACTCTTGATTTGCATCAAATTAGGGAGACAAAAGAAATCCACCCCCTTATTTGTATATGGGCCTTACGAAACCAAACAAGCAAACATAAACAGCCAAAGCTGGGCTCTCTCTTGTTTCACATTTACACCTCTCCCCTGAACTTCTGGCCTCTGGGGATTATGGACACAAGTGGACTGCAGGCTGATGTTGGAGCAATACTGTTTCAGCTTTGATTGTGTCCCCTTTAATTAGGAATTCCTCAGTCAGCCCTGATGTTATTCAAGTCAAAGATCTGGGCAATGAGCAGCTATTACTGAGAGCACCAGTGTCTCCACCCTATAATCAGCCGTGCCTTGGCCTCAGCCGCACTGACTGACTGATGCCTTCAGGGGCACCACCAGAGGCTGGGGGAAAGAGAACTGCCAGTGGGGGAGGCAGGGCACAGGCGCTCTCCAGACCACTGGAGAACACAGACATGCAGCAGATGGCAGAGGACGAGAACTGTCCTTCACAGCTCTCCCATCCTACAAACCCCAGACCTAGTGCTGGGGCAAGAGAATTAGAACTAGCCAGACCGGTTTAGCACCTACCAGGAGCTATTCCAGAGAGCTCAGACTCAACAAGGCACTTAGAGAAGCGCATGCATTTCCAAAACTGCTCTCCCTGCAAAATCTGAAGCTGGTCTTTGCTGCTGTGGGTCTTCTAGCCCTTCGGAGAGGCCCTTCCTCTGCAGAGCTGCCTTTTTCTCCTTTTGACCAGGTAGCTAATGATCCCTGTGTGGTCATGAAATGAAATGCCCATTCACACAGTAATGGGGTAGGGCCAAAACACAGGAAAAAGGAGATTTTTTTAACTCCTGCCTGTGTAAGCACATCCGTCATGTTCAGGGATGTCCTGTTTTTAAGGGTCAGGCAGAGAGCTATTCACAGCACTGTGCAATGCAGCCTCTTACACACACATCCCTCCCACAGATTACACATCCCAGCATAAAGTTACCTATCTGTCCCTTATCACAATCTAGCCGCCACCTTTTCTGTTGACTGCAGAATGTATTGACTACACTGCGATTACACTGATTACACTGTGGCCACAGCCAGATGCAAGAGGGCAAACAAGGGAAGGAGAGTGGCAGAAAGTTCTTGAGGCTCTTTCACCTTTCTCAAGGTCTGGCTCCTACTATGATATCCTCAAGGCCCCTTGATTAAGCTGACCTTTTCTCACTTTGAGTATTAATTTTATATAGGAATCCTGGCCTCTTGCAGATCTGAGCTTCCTCAGTGAGGCATAGGAGGTAGCATCACACTGGGTGATGTGGTGGAGGCAGTGGGCTATAGGGGAGCATATTTGAAGGAGGCCTATAAGGATGCCAGAGAGGGACTTTCTATCAGGGACTGTAGCAATAGGACAAGGGGTAACTGGTTTGAACTAAAGCAGGGGAAGTTCAGGTTAGACATAAGGAAGAAGTTCTTTACTGTGAGGGTGGTGAGGCACTGGAACAGGTTGCTGAGAGGAGTGGTAAACGCTCCATCCCTGGCAGTGCTAAAGACCAGGTTGGACAGAGACCTGGGTGACATGGTCTGGTGTGAGGTGTCCCAGCCCATGGCAGGGGGCTGGAACTAGGTCATCTCAAGGTCCTTTCCAACCCATGCTATTCTGTGTTTCTATTCCATGCCTAAAGTAATGAATGTGTGAAATTGCTGCAATGCATGGGGGGAAGTATTTTCTGTCAGGGCTCCTCTGGGATCAGGACTCCATACAGTAGCAGAGCTCCAGCTCTGGGACACCACATGGCCAGGGGAGGCTGATGCAGGTCAGGTTGGTCTGATGGATTTGCGATGATCACAAAGCCACCCTTCACTTGTGCTCTCCTCCAGCATCCCCTGATCATGAGTTTGAACCCCAGCCTAGCCAGAGGTTTCTCTGTACTGTTTAATGCCTCTCTCAGTAAAGCACACAAATCAATCACACAGTCATTGCTCTACTGAAGCAAAGTCTACATCCACTCTTCTCGACCCTTAAGAACACCACTACATGTGGAAGGAAACACCCCACAACGCAGAAACGGGGGTGAGCCTGCTGGGAAACTCTGAGCTACAGGACAAACCAAGGATGAAACAAAACCTGCCTTTAACCATCGAGCCCTTGCTGTTCAAGTCTCCCCAACCCTCCTTGTGCTCATTTTTATCACACACAAATATGAACTGAGCCTTCCCTCACTTCCCTATGTTTGGTGGCACTCTGTAACCTGCTCCCCACTACCCCCCTTTTCCTCCAAACATAGCAGTGCTGCCGAGGTCAGACCACAGGTTTGCTTTTCAGGCAGGAATGCAAATAAACTGTGTGTGCTCTTCACCTGGTGGCCACTTAGGGGAAAATGGGGCTTCCTCAGAGGTGACACACACTGCCCTGCTGTTACCCGGCAGCGCTGTGGTCATCCTGGTCAGGTAGGAACTGCAGGAGAGCAGCAAACCTGCACAGCAGACTCAAAAATACAAAGCTAGAAGAGCAGTATTAGGGCACATGGAAAACAGGAGCATGTTTCAAGGACCATGAGGCATTTTCAAGGACAAAGCGCTTGAATTTACCCAGTACAGATTAAGACCTGGCCTAGCTAGCCTTGGGAGACCTGGAACTAATGCCCCTTAAATCCTCCTTGCCTGCTTGCTGTCCAAGCCTACTAAGATATGTTGGTGTTTTCTCTGAAATCCTGAACTTTACCCTTTTACTAATGCCTGCAGAAGGAACGAAACAAAGTCTATTCATTAATCACATGCAGGATCAGGGCGGCTGGCCCCATTTCATCAGCCGTAATTAGCACATGAGCTCTCTGCCCCTCATGAAATCTGAGCCTGGGATGGCTGGGGACAGCAGCAAGGCCCTAAAAACAGTGAGCGCAAGAGGCAGGGCATGGCTGCCCACCCAGTGCTTTGCCTTGTGGGGCTCATCAGGCAGCTTCTAATGATGTGTGCAAACGAGAACTCTCCAGGGAGGAGGTTATCGGAGAGCTGATGAATGCCATCTCCCTCCAAGCCTGAAACCAAGTGGCTGTTGAATGTACAGGAGGCCCTTCCTGGGGCCACTTCAAAGCCACATTGTTTTGGCAGCCAGTGCGGCTCTCCGGGTGTGACAGCACCGGGGTTTGTCTGATTCCAGTCTGCTGCCTCACAAATTGCTCGGATCGACGCAGTACCATTGGGGACTGTGGCACGGGTTGAACCAGAGCATCAGCTCTTTCCCTGCCTGGCATTTGATGTGCTCCTGCTGACTGTAACTGGGTTATAAAAGTTAGGTGGAATCATAAGATAAGAACTCTGAGCTGGGGACAACTGACACAGCAGGGCTGTGCACTGCTTTGCGCTGAGTGAATTTCACAGCTTTACTTCTTCTTGAGTTTATTATCTCTGCCCTTGTGGCAGGGGAGAGCCCACTGTGGGACTGGCAATCCTACACAGCCATGCCTGCAGCAGCACACCGGCACTACAGTCAATAGCCTGGAGAAGTACAGGAGCTGGGAACAGAAGATCCTGTTCCCTTTGCTCCCCACCACAGATCTGAAGCATGCATAACCAGCCCGGCGCCACTCAGAAGCCTGTGACGTGCTCTGCCATAGCTTATCAGAGACTGCCTGTCCCTCCTCCACATCAAGCCATTAACCAGCATTCCCTACAGTGCTCTGTCTCACTGGCTTTACATTCCTCAGCAAAGCACCAAGCATCTTCGCACCCATTTCAGGTGTTTGAGGGCACAAGCATTTTATTGCACGAGAGAGAAACTGTAGGTTCAGCACAAAGCTACACAACAGTCCTTTCTCCCAACCTTCATTCAGTTCATACTCTCCCTGGCCCAAATCAGCATCCTGTGCAAAGAAAAGTCTCCTTCCTAAGAACTGTAGTTTTGCTTCCTTTGAGGAAACTTCAGCACCAGCTCAGTCAGGGCTCCACCATTTAGCTGTATTGCTCCTCCAAAGACAGAGGCGACTGTGCTTTCTAGAGAGAACAGTGATATGGCTCCAGACCTAATTAGAGGATGGTGATGGATATGGATTTGTGCTGCTGACATAGTGCTGTGGGTATTTGGGTCTCCAAACTTCTCCTGCTCCTTTCCTGTGACTCAGCTCATACTCTTTAAGTATCAAAACAACCCTTCAGTTGCTGCCTTTGCCCCTTATCCTCCAGCCTGGGCACTGCAGACAAGGCAGTACCCTTTTGAGAAGCAGTACCTCGCAGGGACCCCTCTGGCTGCAATGAGAACAGAGCATTACTGACAACAGTTGCTGCCCACCAACTTCCAAGGTTCCAACTCACAGCGGGGTGCAAGGACACCTGCAAGCTGGGATCTAAATGGCTCCTGGGATTTTTTTAGCGTATTGAGCTGTATGTGCCCCTCTTCCTCACCTGTGACCCTCCCTTACCTGCTCCCTCTCTACAGTCTCAACTTTTCCTGGTTCTCCTGCTTAAAGCAACCCCCAACCATAAAAAATCCTCTTCATCTCTGTGCTTACACTGTTACTTCTCTCTCTTGCTTGCCCCCACTCACCGAAATAACCTGTCTCTGTTCCTTTTGGTACGGCTGTAATTGCTAGTTAGTCCAGACTTCCAGGGTCAGGAGAGAGCATCGGTGGTTTCCTCTCCATTCTCTCACTCAGAGCACCACCTTGAAATTAGACTTTCCATTTTGAAGTTTCTCTTAGCTCCTGGATGGAGATGGAGTAGGCTTCCCTCTGGAGAAGGGGGAGGGGAATTCCTGACTGAATTGGAGGATGATGCTTCAGCACTCTTTGGAAAACTTCCCACTGGTCAGAAGTACTGTGTTTAAAAAAACCCTCACATGCAAAAACAAATACCAAAAATTCTCCAAACAAACAAATCTGTATTCGTCTTACTTGGGAAGAGACATCACCGTCCAAAACCACGACAGAGGCAGCTTTTTTGACTCAATCTCAGTACTGGGTGTAAGAAAACCTACTCCTTTGCAACTGACTCATTCTGTGACTGATCATTGAGATTAACTGAGCATCGGTTTCCTTGTCAGCAAAATAAATAGGACTTCCTAGATTTATATTGATGAAGGAATACTGAGAACATCACTGCAGTGTGCCACAGAGGATTGCATTTTTTGTTCCTCAGCCTTCACCTAAAGCTATTTTAGACTTTGTATGCTCTATCAGGCATACATGACTTTGTCAAAGTGATTTACAAGGTCACAGACAGCCCAAAGCAGAAGTGCTGTGCAGGTTTGGTGATCAGGCTCATGGGTTCAACATGCAGCTGTCACGGACCTACCGAACAAGTCTGGGTAAGTCATCTTCGCGTCCCAAATTAAACAGGGAAGATAGCATTAGCCATGTCCCCAGGATGTTGATAGGTGATGTTCAAAGGGAGAAAAACATTCATATTTTCAGTCTCCAGGTCTTTCAAGTCTCCATACTGAGGTCCTTATCATGCGCTGCAATTCTTCCACCCCTTTGGGCTCCCATAACCTAAAGTAACCCAAATCATCAACATGTCTCTACTGTCACACCTCTGATACTAACGACTCGAAAATCCTCTCTGACAACACTCCTGAAATACTTTTTTCTTCTTCTTTTTGGTTGTTTTTTTGTTGTTGTTGTTGCTTGAAAATCCCTTCTTTAAACTGAAGCAAAGTGCAGAGGGAACCCACTTGCAATCAGTATTGATCAGAAGATTCAGAGGACAAGAAGGGATCTGTGACAACTAAAGACAACTTCAGAGTGCCTCTACCCAAATAAAAATATATCTGATGCAGCCACTGACAGAATCAAAGCCTGTTTATTCTCGAAAGGGAGGGACGGCTTGGCCTGGAAAGCGTGATGAAACATGTGACATTCATCTGGGGAGATGTTAAGGATCATCTGAGGTTTTTGTTACAGAAAACCTTCCCTGGGGATCCTTCCCCCACCTTGCTATACAGTGTCTCACCTACCTCTCCCAGCACTAGAGTGGCACACCACAGTGTCCCTGACCCATCATTTGGACAGAGCTCTTGGGGAGCCTCTAAGATAAGTGACACTTACAAAAGCATTACCTAAAGCAGCTGCTTGCTCCCTTCCCACCTCAGCACAGCAGCCTCTTCACCCATGCAAGCACACCAGAACCTATTGAATCAGGGACAGATGTTCACAGCGAGGAACAGAGGTCTGCACAAGCGACAAGAAGCAAGATTAAGCAAGTGCATACATTTATAGATGGCTGTTGCATGACCTGGAGAGTTTAAATGGGCAACATCAAAACACCCTTCAAGCACAGCTTGCACACACTTAGACAATGGGAATAAAGATTCTGAGTATTTTAAGCACTGCATCTCTATTTTGAGACCTGTGTAGCTGTTGACGCTCTTGTGCTTTCCAACTATAGCATCTCTTTGCTCCACTTTCTCAGGCTGCGTTCTTCTCCTGTGTTCATCTAGCTGACCCGAGCACAGGGACTAAGAGAGGCACAGGCTGCACTCCTGACGCTGATCCCACTGCTGGAGCCCGGAGCCCCATGAGAACGGCAGTGGCACAGGGCAGGTGCGCTCCAGGGCGCCAGCGTTACCTACTCCTTGTCCCAGACCTCCATGCTGGGACGTTTAGGGTGGGCAGCCCAACCCCGGCGTGACTGGAGAGCTCTTCAGGTGAGGAACACCGTTTGGGCGAGCTGCAGTGCCCCCGGCAGCCTCCAGCTCGGTGATGCCCCCCACCCACCACCCTGTCACCTCACGGAGGGCTAAGCCCCTTCCCGCCTGGAATGCGACAGCAGCTCCCGCCGTGCCCCGATAGGATCAGGCGCCTCCCGCGAAGCCCCCGGGCTGGAACGGCCCGAAGCCAATCGCGGGACTCGG
>JAOEHY010009550.1:423-70653 GCA_025447955.1 Psilopsiagon aurifrons
GTTGCAAACTCTGCACCACCACCCCCACCGCCACCCCCCTCCAGCGTTATGGGCTCGGGGCATCACCCACCATCAGCAGCACAAGGGTTACACCACCCGTCCCACCAAGGACCCCCCCATTTCCCTTCCACTGCTCACACAAATGTGTCCTCCTATTCCTCGCCAGCCCCGCATCACACGACGTTAGGACCTGGACCTCAACATCAGCCTGCTGGAGCAGGACCGCACTGCCCGCTCCCTGGGCAGGGTCCCCACATCCAACCTCAAGGACCAAACAGTATTGCCACGGCCACTGCCTCGGGGTTCTGCACGCACCCCGGGGCCGTGCCGCTCCCCCACGTGCAGGGGCAGCAGCAGGCCTCGCCCCTGCCCGGCCAGCTCCCCATCCACAGAGCACAGGTGCCACCCACCTTCCAGAACAACTACCATGGGTCAGGGTGGCACTGACGAACCAGCTTCCCCAGCCTAAACATTTTTACAATGTTGTGTAAGATAAACTGTGTATATTTCCTCTGTACCTGCAGAAGGTACTTTTTAAAGCTTGTACATGAGACTTTGTATAAAAGCGAACACCAGTGCTCCTCCTGCGTTGTATTCTTTCCATTTTTTGCTTTTTACAATTCCGGAAGACGTGCTGTTCTAAGCCAGTATTAGGTATTTCTTTTGATTTTGTAAGTGGACATTCCAGCTGTTTTTTCAGGCAGTAGGTTTGATGCTGCATAATCTTTACAAGTTTTATTGTTGCAGTTCATTTAGTGAATGTTTTCTGTATTACTTTTATACATATGTAATTAAATAAGTACACAGGCTCAGTGATGGCACTAACCACCTTTTTTTTCCCCCCTCCCCGTTTTCTTCTGTCAGCAGTTCTCTGTGTGCATAGCGCTAGGAAACAAGGCAATACAGATTTTTCTAGTTTTGGTGTGGACATGGCTTTTTGTTTCATCAGTTATTTGCAGAAATTGTAATTTAATGTATAGACTGTTTCTAATGTCCCTGACGAGTGCTGTAAATACTGTATTTCTTTGGCTTGTAAAATGGCTTAAAGCTGCTTTCATTTGATATAGTATTGTATATAATAAGTCTCTTTTTTGAGAAAAAAAAAGTGTGATCTTTGTGGAAGTAGTACAGTATATGATCTTTAATTTTTTTTAATATACTGTCACATTGCAGCACTGGTTGGGCATTTTAATTCATGTTAATAAATCACAATTATGTCAGTTTTAACTGCTTGTCCTGCAAGGGTGCTGTTGTCTGCAGGGAAGGGCCACCCCTGCTCCTCAACAGGCTCTTCCCTTGCCCTGGTTCCAGCTGTGGGTTTAACCCTGTGCCAGACAGATGTGGAACCAGACACAGGAAGGGGGTTTCCTGAGCTGAGGAAACATCACTCTAAGCAGGGTCTTGTCCTGGTTACCAACAGGCTTCTCTGGGGTGGTGGCATGTCACAGAATACTGCTGCACCATTAATTAGGAAGAACGGTGCACAGCAAACACTGCCCTGAGCCATCTACTAGCCACACAAAACACCCTGGATGGATAGAGCACACTCGGGTTTGCACTAACATGAAGCAAAGCAACATCAGGCCAGCAGCAGCAGCGTCCAGCCCACCCATGCCACTGCTTAGACACACTTGTGACCAAATCCGAATCACAGCCCAACAGTCAAACCTGATAGTCCTGCTCCCCTTCCCTCCCTCCATGACACTGGTCTGTACATCATCTCGGAGAGCATGAGGTACACACTGTACGTGGTGAGGTCTCAGCGCGCCAGAAAGGAGCAGATGCACTGGGCACAACAGCACTGGTGCTACCCCAGGCCCCCTGAGCACTGCTGCATCACCCTGGCCGTGCGATGGGCAGCAGTACGATGCCAGCACTGTAGTCAGCTACTCACCTCGCTGGGCTTGCACTGGACCTGCTGCACCATTCAAGCTTCTACATGTTCAAGAACCAGCTTCTCGTTAGTTGCAGCTACCAGGGGCGGGGCTGGGTGTGGAGCTCAACAGCACTTTTACCTCTAGCTCTGGAGTCCATTGTGGCATCCACCATCCTCACACAGTGTCACTCATCCTTACAGCTGTTCCTGTGGAGGGCGGACCCCAGTTGCAGGCAGGGCCTCAGCACATGGATGGTTTCTACTCAACCAGTGCAGCTGCTTTCTGGAGGGGTGGCTGCCCCGGCCTACCAGGGAAGAGTGATCCTTCACTTGTTTATCATGGTTAAACACCTTGCATGAAACCCTCTGTCTGCTCACATTTCACCTGGCAACTGCTCACACAGCCCCTCCCCGGGCTGCATCACCACTTGGATGCTCTGATGTGCACTGGGTGACATAAAAGTTACCACAAAAAGCTGCTTTTCACTTTAGCCAGGGTTCCCCAGCCCCTGCCCACCCCTCATCACGGACCTCGGGCAAAGGCATGGTTGGAGTCATGGCAAAGGGCAAAGAGTCCAATGACCAGCACACGGGCTGAAAAAACAAAACACTTTAATTAGACAACTGCAAGCACCTCAAACAACGGGTTATTGTTACAGCATGGGGTGATCTTCTCACAATCTAGTTATTGCAAAGGCATGTGAGTAAGTTTCATATGGACAAAGTCAAGAGAAAAGTGGCACCATAGTTACATGAAGGTCAGGAGTCACCTTACATTCATCCCACCGACTTCTAGAAAGAGGCCAAACTACACCTCCTCCTCCCTGTACATTCCCAAACCTGTATTGCCTGTGAACTTCAGCCTATGCAGCCTTTTCGTGTCCTACGAAGCACGTTAACTGTTGCGTGCAACTTGCAATGGGTCCTCATTGTACATCTGCTCATGGCAGAGAACAAAGCTAGTGCAATTTGGTTTAGAAACATGTAAAGCTGTGAATGGAATGAGCATGATCTCACTTCTTGGACTACTCTGCCCACCGCACTGTAAATACTGGCAGCTCTATCCTTCCTCGCCTGATACCAAGCACACACTTTTATTATAAAAGATCAGTAATTTTACACAGAGTGGTTCTCATGCTCTACTTTTAATTATTGGTTGGGGTTTTTTTTCCTTAAGGTATAGTACAACTTACAGTGCTTATAAAAAGGCAACACCATATGGTACCATGTCTTCACTATCACATTGGAAGGGAAATCGCTAGTTTCCTTTTCTTAAAAGCACTTAAAATAGGCAAAAGTTCTAAAAGGGAGTGCTAAATGACAATGCATACTGTATCGGAAAGAAGTCCAGCCTTCCCTTAAAGTGCCGTTTGGGGAATGGAATCCTGTAAACCAGAGCCACTTGGTTAGAAATCCAATAAATGGGAACTGCTACAGAATAGAAAGTTTGCACAATTCCTTAAAGCAGTTTGAAGTCCACTACATGCAATTGGTTTGCTAGAAAGCTCTCTAAAACTTAAGTCGCTTTACTCTGAAATTGAGTCCCCAGTCCCATATTTAAATGGAAATAAACATTTACAGGGTGCATTTACATACACTATAATACAAGGATGACATCCCTTTGCCAGCAGATAAAATTGTACAATTCCTCGCCATAACTCGGTTCCGATTTGATAGATTTCTTACACGTGTAAATTATATAATATGCATCAGCTAAAATATTTTTTTTCTTTTTTTTTTTTCATAAATAGTTACAAAACTTGCCAAAACACATGGGGGGGAAGTTTCCTCGTTCCAAAATCTGACACCTGAATGCCACACAACACAAGAAACAATGCTTAAAGACACAGTAAGTGTTTTCTGAAGGAAGTGGGTGAGTAAACTACTAGCTGAAGACAGAAAGACCACCCTTCCCCAAGAACACAGTGCACAAAAGCAAAATGTCAAACAGTACCTCAAGCAAAATAAAGGTCTGAGGATTGAAGCCAGCTCACGTGTGATCCTGCTAAAGAACGGGTGACAGTCACCGCTTAGGTCCAATGCATTGGGGAGTGGGTGCTGGCTTTTATTTTACAGCTGGGAGACTCTGCTAAGAATTCAGCCACGGATGCCGAAGGCATTCTCCAGCCGAAGCGCGCTTCTCTGGGACCATTTCTAGCATGGGGATCAGGAAATCTGTAAACTGTGCAGCATCTTCATGAGGCCAACCGTACTTCTCCACAAGCACATCAAAGAGACTCCAAGGTTTCAGCTTGGTAATGTGTCGGAGCTCTCCTGCCAACAGAAACGTTGCTGCGTTAGACAAATCCCTTCTTACCCCTGTGAGCGACTAATCCCTGTGTCATTTTGCTCTCACTCTGCATTCACAGCGCCTTGGCCAAGCTGAGGATCTTTTGGGAAAGGCGGTACGCTGCCAGCTTGCTTGAGGTCCTCAAAGGAGCAGAGCACGTCCAACGTCAAAACCAAGAATCAGCCTACACAAATGCTGCGACACGCAGTACACATCACTTCTGGGGTTTCACACTGCCTCTCCCATGCACAAATACACTGTTCACTCACTTCTGCGTGCTCGCATGCACCATGGGCAAAGAACACCAAAGGCTTTTCCTTCTTGACCAGCCAACAGACCCCAGCGTTACACAAACTGCCCCCATCCCAACAAGGAGGACTCCGCGCCACAGGCTGCTGCCTTGCTGCGTGGCACTGGCTGACAAGGCACCGCAGCAGCGCTTCGCTCCCAGCCAAGCCCAGCCCAGAGTCTGGCACTCAGAGGCTGCTCCATGTCCCAGACAAACCTCCCAGGAGGCCTGGTCTGAATCCTTCCAAGGAGGAAGCACCTGCTGCTCCCTACGGCTCCTCCGACCCACAGCCAACAGCAGCTGCGGGATCTGAGCTCCATCAAAGAGGGGGCACTCGGCCAATCTGGCAGCGCGTTGGGGACCGGAACAATGAGGGAGGCGAGAGCCCTTCTGCCATTCAAACCAGCAGTATTGTGCAGGTCTATCCACAGGACATCTGGCACAACAGGGGAGAAAAGACTCTTCTGGCTGCTCCCTGCACCTCCACTGCCATCCCCTTTTCCCAAACACACATCTGAGCCAAATGGTCCCCACATGACAATCCAGAGAGACCCCTGTGGTTATCCTGTGATGGCCCCTGAGCTGCAAGGAGGGTGACGGTTCTCACCCCATTCTGGAAGCTGAACGTGACTCTTCCATAGCTTCAGAAGCCCACGACACCAGCAGGATGTGGCACACAGGCCATACTATTTTAAGTGGTTTGGCAACTTGCTGGTTGTCCCTGGCTCTGATCTACTGCCCATAAAACACCATCAGACATCAGTTCTCAGGTTTCTGTACATCCCTGGGGCCACAGAAGTTCAGGGCAGGGGAAAACCATGTCCTCAGACTGTTCCAGGTGACTGAGAATCCAAATGCAACAGATGGAAACCACCCCAGGCCCAGGAGGACACAATTCCGCTGCCTCAGGCCACAGCAGAAGGTTCCAGGCCAGGCACCAGCGCAGCTCTCCAGATGCTGCAGCACACCCCAAACCAGCAGGTTTGCGGGGACCATCCTCCTTCCACTGCGCGGGCAGGAGGGGTGCTGAGACAGGAGCAGTGAAAGCAGCGGCTGTATCCCGCCGGGCTGTGTGCACCAGCACGTCCCACCAGGCAAACCAAACCATGGCATGAATGAAGGGAACGGGCAGCACATCCTGGAGGAGTGCGCTCATTTCCAGGCTCACTCTCAGCCCTTCGCAAACCTTTGCGGAGCTCTGAAATTCAACTGCTGAAAGCCTGACCCAGTTGAAGGCTTCCAGAGGTGCACACTGGTGACCACTAACGAGAACAAGCAGAAACCAGCTCACAAACACGCAGAAACTCGCGCGTCACAAGAAGTGATTGATAGAAAAGAGTGACTCAGTTGCCAGCAGGGGTTAAACCATGACACTTGTTATTGACCACAACCAAAACATGGCTAAAACCAAGTAAATGCAGCTGTGCCCAGAGCTTCCCCAGCTGGTGGCATTCATCGCAAGGGCTGTCATCATCATTTACCAAAGCAGACTGGCTCTCGGGGACCGCCTGTGTTTCCATGCAGCACTGTCCTCACTTTTGTACTCAAATTACATCGTTTTAGGCACCTTCCCTCCCTCGGGTTGTATAAAGTGAGACTGCAAGCTGAGGCTGCTGGTGTCGCCGTTAAGGCGAGTCCATTCCGTCTGAATGCTCCTGATTTTGTGCATGCTGAACTTGAAGTACTCAAGCTAAAGCCAAGCTAATACCAGCACACCCTGGGCAGCCCGATGTTGTGTTTTTCTGCTGAGGAACAAACTGTTTTAGCACTTTTTCCTCAATTTCTTTTTCCTCAAGACATTCCCATCAGGGCTGTAGAAGCGTTCAGGAAGACAGGATGCAGTAAAAATCACCTTTGCAAGGGACAAAAAACCTAGTCCTTCAGCTTTCAATAAGTATCACGATGATGACCATGGAATCAAAGCAGGGTGAGTAAAAGGCAATTTACACAACTGAGGTGGATGAGAAACTCAGTTTATTTCAACGTGGTGGGCTCATCTCATTTCCACCCTGAAGCGCTGGAGAGCAGCACAGGAAACGGAGGTGTCTGGCAACATGAGTTTTCATTTGGGTCATGAGGTTTCATAGAATCACAAACGGTTTGGGTTGGAAGGGACCTTGAGATCACCCAGCTGCAACCCCCCCTGCCATGGGCAGGGACACCTCCCACTACACCAGGCTGCTCAAAGCCCCGAGGACAGCAAGGAAGTGCCGATATTAAAGGGGAGGAATGGAAAGCACAATCCCATCAGTCTGACACCATCAGCAATCAGGGCATCAACGTGAATTGTCACAGAAATGCTAAAACTGTAACAGCAAGGGAGGACTCCCCAACAAAAGCTCGTCATTTATTTTTGATACTGAAGCACGCAGGAGATATCCAGTGAGGACAATGGAGCTGTCAGAACTGTAAAACCCCTGTGGCCAGAGCGGAGGCAGCAAAGGACCTCCTGGAAAACGGAATGTTGTCAGAAGGAAATTGCTGAGGAGATTTCTGAGGGACCTGTGGGGGTGAAGGTACTATTTAAAACTCTCTGCGCTGACCAGAATACAAAACACAGAGCTCATCTATGAAATCTGTCAAAGACAAATTCAAGATGTGTCACCAGGGAAGAGAAGGATGGGCTATTAACAGTGAGAAAGGGATGACTCAAAGGATTGGGAAGCAGCAGTGGGAGATAATCTGCTACTATGTACTTTGAGGACACGCTCCCGAGAACTAATGCGAGAACTGCTGGCGAAGCCCCAGGGCACGATGGATGGAAGCAAGGGAGGTGGGGCAGAGCCCTCCCCTTCCCTTCCAGCAGCCCTTTTCCTTGTCACAGCTTCCAACAGCCAAACCAGTGTGCGGGCGGCATCCCGCGCAGGTCAGGGAGCAGGGCTGGCAAATACCAGAAGAGAAGGAGGAGGCCACCGTCTAGAAAAACCAAACCTGCGCTTCCAGTCTGTGTGGGGGTGAACCAGGCTTCCTGAAGTGCTTACATCCCACCCTGGGCCACAGCAAGATGGTGCCTCTGAGGAACGTCACCGTGGATCAGGGCCCAGAGGACAACAGTGACACTTTGCAGTGGACAATGTTCATGGAAGCACATGAAACTCCCCATGGGAATTTTACAGACTTCCCTTTTCTGTGTGCCACAAACTGTGGTTTATTGTGTAACTGCTGGGTCATTTTCAAGTTCTGTGGCATCATCAGAAAATGCCATCTGCCATGAAGCGAAACTGAGGAACACAGGATGTATATGCTTTTAGAGGGCTCAGGCTGGGGGTCTCTGATTCAGTACCCACCTCTGACAGTGGCACCGGAAGGGTAGGGAGGATGGGCACCCAGGAGCAAACCAGGAGCGCCTGGCAGGCCCTGCCAGGGTGCTGGAGGGCGCTTCCTGCCTGGCCCTTCTACTGCTTTGCACATTTATGGACCTTTCAGCCCTGTTTGTTCATGTCACAGAATCTCAGAGTGGTTTGGGTTGGAAGGGACCTTAAAGCTTATCGGGGTCTAACCCCCTGCCATGGGCAGGGACACCTTCCACTAGAGCAGGTTGCTCCAAGCCCCATCCAACCTGGCCTTGAGCACTGCCAGGGGTATGGGGCAGCCACAGCTTCTCTGGGCAACCTGTGCCAGTGCCTCAGCACCCTGACAGGGAAGAAAATCTCAGTTAACGTGGGAATGGTTTGAGCCTGCTGATGCAGACCCTCTATCACCCCCAGGTTCCGACTGCCTGCTGTGCAGGTAAACCCCTGTTTTAAAGCACCTGTTTTAAGTTTAAATTCCACTGTGTGTCCCCCAGCTCTCACATCGTGGATGCCAGCAAACAGCAACTCTGTTTTCAGCTTATCCACTGACTTGTGTATCTTCATTGTCCCTCCAGCAACCTTCTCTCCTCCAGGCATTTCAGACTCCCCTAAATGGCAGTTGCTCTATCTCCTTGATCATCACTGCTGCCCTTCTTCACACTGTTTAACACCCTGACATCCTCTCCTTAAGGCAACGCAGGCACGCAGATGTCCCTGGGTCACCAGAAACACCCACACAGAACAGGCAGCTCCATGCAAGGGGGGATGACGCACTGGTTGTCTCCTGTCTCCTGACCCCAACCTTTTATAGCTCAGCCCCCACATGCCCGATGGAGCTGGTCAGCACCAGCCCTACCAACAAGCTGTGTGCTCAGGTGCATGGAGTAACAGGAAAGGGGGAAGCCCCAGCACTGCTCAGCAGGAAAGCATCCTTGCCAGCGACCCCAGATGTACCACATCACATGATGGGATGGATGCTCCTGACATCCCTGTCTGCTCTTACAACGCAGTGCTGTCTCATACGCTGAGGGGACAAAAGACATTCAAAGCACCCCCACATTGCCTTACATGTCAAAACCCTCTCTTTAGGAGAAGCCTGAGCAAAGAAAACTTACAAAGACACAAAAGAACTGTCAGGCCCAGTGTGTTTGCTCAGATTGGTCACTCCCTTGTAACAATTCAAGGGGTTTCATTTTAGAAGGGCTGCACTTGTGTACGACAGCAAACACAGCTAAGTGCTTGCCTACGGCTGTGGCACGCAGGCATTACAGTAATTCAGTGTTTGGAGTGAGACAGCACAGTGCACACTGAGCAGCTTTCTCCATCACTGTCACAGTCATCTCCTCTGCATGCTCTCTCTTCAGGGAGGTTATGAGAGTGCAAGGACTGACTGCATGCAGCTGTGTCTATTGCCCAGGTATTCCATTACCACCTCGATGTTTCTTATCAGTAGCATGTTGGGCCATGCCATATGACCAAAACTAGCTGACAGATCATTTTCCATCACATTGCAAGCTATGCATCACTTGATTCCTTACACTTATACGAATACTGGACAACAGATTCACACAGACATTTGTTAACAGCCACACTCTGAGTACATCCCAAACGGATTTTACATGAAATATTGAAATGAATACTGCAAATGGTGTTTTTTTCAGAAAGCCAAGTTTACACCAAAATTCTTCTTTAGTAAGAGCTCTCCATTTAAATGGATATATTTCTTCAGTACCCATATATGAACATACTCTCCTTTTGGATAGTTTTATGCTTTAAATGAGTGGTGCATAAATACCGTTACCTTTTTTGGTGAAAAACTCCTTGGAATATTTCCCCAACATAGCGTATTTTCGAGGGATTTTTCCCAGCAGTTCAATGATCAATGCTATGTGGTCTGCATTGGAGAACATTGCCAGCAAAACAGAAACATACAACAGTTTAATCAGTACATTGCATGCACACACTAACACTGGCCCGGCACAGACAGAAATAGATCGATCCTGGTAAAAAAGACACGTGCAGACTGCTCAGGGGCTAATTTGGAAAGATGCTTTCAGCAAAACTTCCTTCTCGAAGCAACACCTGAGGATCAGCTGCTTCAGCCAAGTTTTGCTGCGCGATTTCAAATGGAGCAATGGCCATTTTTCAGTGTTTAGCTACAAAAAAATAATAATTTCGTCAGATTCCTTCGTATTTTGTTTTCCAAAAGCAGTTTTTGTTGTGTGATTTCAGGAAATGCTCCTCACTGGACACACTACAACCAGCAACAGCAATTCCACTTCTGTCTGCGTCACGGCACCTTTCAAAAAGAAGAGGTACTACCTCTGCGATTGAAGAATTCCCGAGAATATTTTCCAGATAGAGCAAAGTGCCTTGGGATATTGCCTAGCAGCTCTATGATGTGTGCTATGTGGTCTATGAGGGAGAGAAAAAAAGGATACGGGAGTGGAAGGGGCAGGGAAAGGACGGGATAAAAAAGAAGAGGAAAGAAACTGGAATTAGTAAAAAATCAGAAATAGTTTCAAATCAACAATGTTTGCAGCAAATCCATGCAGAGGTTTCCAGGATCAGCAGAGCTCCGGCATCATTAGTAGCATTTAGGAACAATGAATGATGCCCACATTACCACTGCAAAGAGCATTTAGAAGCAAACAAGCATGGAAATGGACAGGTATACAAATGGAAGCAGGAGTTAATTCTGATTTAAAATAAAAAATTAGTAGTTGCTTAATTCAAATAAGAATACACAATGTAAACATTATTCCAGTGTCACTCTTACAAAGAGAAGATACTATAAAGTTCAGATTTGTTGTTTCTTTTCTAAACTAAGATGTTATTCTCAACCAGGTTTCCACACATATGCAGTCTTACAAGAAGGGCAGTTTAATTCCTTCAGGCAGTTGTTAAGTGGCTGAGTATCTGCAGAAGGGAGTTTTTGCCCACCCATTGCTAGTGATGGAACTTACAACTAAAAAGAAAAAGATCATATTTATATTCTGAAAGCAATATGTACGAACAGTTCACTCAAATCGCAGAATCGCAGAATGGTTTGGGTTGGAAAGGACCTTAAGATCATCCAGTTCCAACCCCCCTGCCATGGGCAGGCACCCCTCACACACTAGACAATGTTGCCCAAGGCTCTGTTGAAGCTGGACTTGGACAATACAAAACTCAACCCCACCGTAAGCTCACTGAAAATTTGAGAAGAGTGTGAATATACACATATATCTCTCCATATAGTATCTCAAGAGATTCATACCTTCATCCCTGGAATAGTCTTCACCAGAGTGTGGTTCAAACAAATAATCTCCAGTCGCTAGCTCAAACGCCTATAACATAACAGACATATTTATGGGTATTTGAAATAAAGTTTTTAACCTTAAATTGTCAGCAGAACACTCCAACTATCTCAGAACCAAGAGGAATTAACATTCAAAGCTCAAGGCCTACAACTGGATCAGACACTGAGGACAGGCCACTTACCTGGGGACCATCATTCCTGCAGGGCAACGACAGCATGAAGACAGGCAAGTCCCATTGGAACATGAGGCTGGAGATTTGGAAACAGGCAGCACACCCAAACCCCCAGAATTTCTGCCCACTCAACCAGCATGAAGGAAGGAGAGGGACCAGGAGTGTGGACCTGTGGTCCCTCCCCAGGCCCCTGGGCTCCACCAGCGGACCAGGGAGTATTCCAAATGGCCCTGGTGGCTGGAAGCAGCAAACAGCATCTGGCTGCAGAGGATGATGATTCTGAGCACATCAGCTGCACGGGGGTGTGGAGGAGGCATCAGTGTAACCCTGCATTAAACACAACTTTACATACTGATGTGCTGTCTGTTGATTGTGTTAAATATGTGTAAGTCAATGAAGCTGAGAGGTGCTTCTAAATAAATAATAAAGAGCTACAGTTGTATCTGAAGATTAATTATCTGTCAGACTGCATGCCAGGGACTGAAATAAAGTCTGAATCACAAATAAAATCCACTTATAACTATAATTAATCACTTGTACTTAGCAAACAGAGTAAGTTTCCTTGATGACTCTAAATCTATACCGGTTTTTAAAAGGTATTTTTATTGAATCACATGTCATCAAAGGAAATACTGCCATCCTGGGGTAAAACACTAAGGCTGACACTGATGAAGGAATCCAGATTAGACACCAGGATGACTGATCCCTTCAGGCCATTCACAATGCTTCAATGGGATGTTGACCCCAAGTTAGGAGAAGACAAAACTGAATTTCTTTTGATGGGTGTAATGCCTATTAAAAGTTTTAAAGTACTGAAATGACTGTGAGAACCCATACTGGTGCACTAACATGGAATCATCCAGCCTAATTTGTTAAACTATTCCTTTCTGCTCTAGATCACCAATTATCCCAAGCAGCCACAGGAATCTAATCCTTTCCAGGTGGTTTAAACTTCAAACTGTTTTCCACCTCCAAGGCCAGGGAAAACATCTGATCCAGAAAACCATTCCAAAAATCAGGCAGAACTTCCTGGCACAGTCCTAGGATGGGATTTCACACCATGAAGACATTTACTACAGAATATTTGTCTCCTGAAATTCTGTTCCAATTCCTAATCTGGAGTTGTTAAATCACCTGCAAATTTAGCTTATTTATGGACACTTGGCTTTCTCAAGCTGTGAGTTGCAGTGTCATCCAAGAGAGCTATAGCCAAAACAATTCATTGCAATCACACAGAGCAGCCAAGAAAGCAAGAATGTCCCTTGCTGACATCAAAAGGGGCCTTTAATTAAAATCACTAAGAAACAGTCATTCACTTTTTATTATTCTACTCTTATCTCCAGAGAGTTCTCATTTTACACTTAAGAGAAAAACCTCAACGACTTCATAAACCATCAGGTATTTAAACTGAAAAGATTTTTAAAGCAGCCAGAAGAGATCACTGGTGGAGATCTCCAAACACAACATGGAGAATACTGTTATTCTCCTGAGACGAGACTGAGAAGCCCCAGGTGCTCTCACGCCAATGTGTTCACTGGAAGAGCCAGACCAACCTTCCTAGGAGAACACATGCTGCTGGGGCTGATTCCTAAGGACATTACAAAACTCACTGCTATTTAACCAGATTCCTGGAGAACAATGGAAATGCAGTTGAATTTAGCCACAAAGGTAGACTCCAAAAGAATACAGCTTCTGTCCTAAAAAATGAAGTATTAATAGCTCCATATGTCTGCGTGGGACTAAGCAGATTCAATTGGAAAAACTAAAAACTGTTCAGTGAGAAGCACAAGAAGCAAGCATACCACTGTGATACACTGAATTTTACATCAGCTTGTATATAACAAGAGCTGCAGGCTCTCACAGATTTGGGATATTTATACCACCCTTTTGCTGACAAGAAACAAAAGCTTTTCAAAATCATGATGCTGCTCCTTTTGTCCTTTTTGTATCGCCCTGACTCCACACCCAGCATGGACTGGAGAGGCAGGGTCTCACACATCTGATTTCCTGACTCTCCTTAAAGGACTCTGCACTGAGAATGAAGAAACTTTGGACTGCTGCACACAGGGACAGCCCAGAGACAGCCTTGTCTTTTGGGTGCTGCAATCTGTACCTGATGTAATACTTTTTAGCATTCACACACGATGACGTCTCACAGGTTCAACTGTAGCAAGGTATCCTAGATATCAGTACTGATATCCTAGATATCAGCAGAATAGACTAGCGACATAGTGCAAGATAAATGACATTAATTTGGCCTTATTTAAAAAAAGAATAAATCCTTGACCTAGGTTTTTACCATAAGGTAAAAGACTCAGTGTTAAAAATGCACTAATAAGCACATAAATAGCCATAAACTTACTGCATCAGAGTTGTTCTGCTCTTTAAGCTGATGCCCAAAGGTGTGGTGCACCAGAAAGCACATGCAGTCCCGTTACCGAGTGCCACCATGAGCAGCTCTTTGCTGCTGGTACTCAGAACTACAGTTTTGATGATGCGCTGCTGCTTTGGACTTCTGAGCACTTGTCAGTATTTATGGACACTCTGCACTCAACTGTAGATGCATATATCACCCAGTCTCCAATTAATACACTGACACTGACAAAATCAGGAGGTAGAGACCCTGACAGACACCAAGTTGAACACAGGTCAGGGGTGCAGTATGTATGGAAGTGTGTCACCAGCCCTCAATGCAAAGTGACTTCCCCTCTCCTCAGTACTCACATCTACACCTGCAGACTGCTGTGACCAGTTTGCGGCCATCAGTATGAGAGAGACCCTGTCAAAGTGGTGAAAGAGCAAAAAGGACCTCTAAGATGTTAGGGGCTGAGCAGAAGGAGAGGCTGGGTGGGCTGTGGTGAGGTTGGAGAAGGGGAGGAGCAGGGGGGATTCAGTTGCTGCACTCCACTGCCTGAAAGGAAGTAACAGAGAAGATCAAGATACGCTCTCCTCAATGAAAGGACAACAGAGAACAGACACAAGCAGCAAGATGGGTAATTCCAACAGATAAGAAAATTTTTTAGCAAGATTAGCTGGGCACTGGGACAGGCTGTGGAAATGCCATCCTGTCAGCTATGCACAGCCTCAACTGGTCGAGGCTCTGAATAACCTCATCTAACTGACTCTAGCTCTGGTTCAAGCAGAAGGTAAACTACTAGAGCTCTCTCTCCACCTAAGTTTGGCTGTTATCTCTATGGCGGTACAAGTATAGATGAACCATATTTACTCTCCCTTTGAAAGTATTAATTTATAAAAGCTAGTTTCTTGACAGAAATCTGACTTTGAAATACCATGATCTTTTTTTACTTAATGCTGACATTTACCTCAACAGAAATCAGCATTTCAATTATTATATGGAGATAACAAATGAGATACAGCACACTCAACATATGGCACAAAAGCCCAAGGCAATCATCCATCCTACTGACTGTGCTGGCAATTGCTACTTAGCATTTTCCTAAGGTTACTGCAGAAAAAGAGTCTAGACTGCTCTTCTCCATCTGCAGATGGGGAACCTTTCATATAAATGGTCACATTTCTGCTTTTGTAGGCTCTGGAGAGGCTATGATTCCTTTTCTGCCATGTGACTGTATATGAACCTACCACAGTACTGAATTGTTGGCATCACTGCTATGTATTACAGATCCATGTCTAATCACACAATTGGAAATAGCTACATTTTCACTGTGTGACAGCTGTGTACTCAATCTGGTGACTGAACATGGATGCATGCCTAGGGAAAGCTGTCTGGGAGAGGATGGAAGAACAATTCACTTGGACTGCATCAGCCTCCCTGAATTTCTCTTATGAAGCCCCAGCTGAAAAAGGACAACAAGCTATAGGCCAGAATGATTACTTTGACAGATGAGATCCGGCTCCTGGCCAGAGCTTCTCTGCCCCCACTGAAATGAAGAGCAAAAGAAGATTGTAATTGCTTTAAAAGCAGGCTTAGTTTTAAGAACGCTTTTCCACAGGTAAATGGGACCATGAAAGAAGAGCAAAAAGCTTTCTGAGATATACACACCAGCTGACAGTTTGTTATCACATGGTCATCTTCCCCTGAAGAGCCAAGGAATGGAAAGAATATAAAAGGCATTTTGCATGGTTAGTGCTTGGTAAGAAGGGCCAGATACCCAAAACAGAGACATGCATGGGATGTCTGAAAAGGAAACAGATTTCTACCATTTCCTGCACTCTCCTCTCAGAATCACGCACACACTGAGTGGCTGCTTTGGAGAGTCAGTTTCTTTGGAAAAATCACAGAACCACAGAACGGTTTGGGTTGGAAAGGACCTTAAAGCTCATCCAATTCCAACCCCTCTGGCATGGGGAGGGATGCTTTCCACTAAACCAGGTTTCTCCAAGCCCATCCAACCTGGCCTTGAATACTGTCAGGGATGGGGGAGCCACAGCTTCTCTGGGAAACCTGTTCCTGTGCCTCACCATGCTCGTCATTTTCTTTTTAATGTCTCGGGTTGTCCACCCACCACCTTCAAGAAGGGTGTACAGTGATTAATAACAGCATTTTGTACTGAATCTGCCTACTGAAAAATATGTGCATGGGGACTTGAAGATTTTCTCTCCTCTCAAGAAGATTTCTGATTTCCCATTTTTCCTCAAAATACTGCTTCTGTGCACACTGAGGCTTGTCATCACACCTTTGGTATGTGCTACTAGCACATATGAACATGATGATACTCATGATCCCATAGAAACATGATAATTTTTTCCCTCCTTACCACACAGTAAGAGTAGTTAAGGACAGTTGCTTCTCCACCTCACATGAGAGGACATCATGGCAACAAGTAAACTGGGGCCTGAACTACAAACACTTGGATGTAGGTTTAATTCTAACATCATAAATTACTGTATTCTGCTCATTTTCCATTCTGTTCCTCCAAGTGCTCTCACATGAATAGAAATGCTCATAATAAAATACACCCCTGTAGGCTTGCTTGCCTTGTAGTAGCATCTCATTTTGTCTGCCTGCTCCCTTTCTAATTCACCCCCATAGTATTTGCTTTCTGAATCTCCATCCTCTTTGGGTAGATAAAACACAAGGTATTATTTTCTCCTTCTTCCTGCTCAGCTACGCCTATGATCTATTTGCTAGTTCGTATTATAAACAGAACCAAAACTCATCACCTCAGATAAGTGGTAATAAACTAATCTTGCTGATGTCCTGGCTTGTGACACAGTTATTCCCTGCAGCTCAAACAAGGCTGTACATAGTGAACAACAAAAGTCAGATGATCAGACTCATCATTTCAGGGGCTTTTCCTGTCTCCACTCCAAAAAGCATGAACAAGGAAAAGCAGTGGAATCATGGTGCTTGCAGTCATTTCCAGGAGCAATAAAGAGGGATGCCCTCTGCCAGTACTAACTCCTTTATCTTGCCAGGATTTTTTGGCAGCAGCAGTTAAGTACTGTGTTCCATGGGTTTGAGATTTAGGAAATGCTAAACCAGTGCCTGTTCAGTTTCTGCTCACAGAAAGTAGCCCGCTCATACCGCCAATGTGGAAAATCAACCTGATAAAACTGAATGATCAAGGGGGGTTTCAATCCTACCGAAGGCACTGCTGGCTCCAAATCTGTTTCCTTTTGGGGCAAAAACAAGAGATACACCTCCCTGTTGGCAGAATTAAAACAGGGTTTAATACAGCAAGGGAACATAGAATTTTCTAGAATTTCAAAAATGTGGAGAGAGATTCCCAGTATTGAGCTTTCCATGGGAACAGCTGAGCATCCCACCTAAATAGGCCACATTGTTAAGAAAAAAAAGAAAGGGCACTGTGCAATTTCCTTAGCTAAATTTAAGATATGTCCAGCAAAACACAGCACTATTACTGAAGTGACTATTACAGAGTCACCAAAGGCTGGGGAAAAAAATGCAATTTACACTACACTGCATTCTTTGCTGAGCCCAGAACAAGTGAACTCGGTCCTCCATCATAGTCTGGAAAGTCCACTGGCATCTAACTCCTTCCATTAGCCCCACAGCACATCACGCATGCACTGATTATCAGCCTCCACAGATAAGCAGCATCCTCTTCTTTCCCCTGCCTTTTGTCTTTTTCTTAAAGACTCGCAGACTCTGGTCACCTGAGCAGAGGAGCAGTACTGGCCTGAGGATATTCACTCTCATCCTTTGAATCTGATATAAATCAGGTTTGAATCAGGCCATGCCAAATCATCTAAAATGAGAAGGTTCACCTCATAGGCTCTTGGCTTACAGTGCTACTTATTCACCAAAAGAAAGAACCGTAAGGTTATTAGCACCGAGTTATTTCTCTCTCTTTTGCTATTTGGCTGGAGTCCTTACATGCCTCTCTTTATGTACACTTCCAGTACAAGCAATCCTAATCAGAACCTCTGGCTACTCCCATACTAAAGACAATACAAGTAGAACACAGTATTCTTTCCAAGATGCATCAAAACCATGGAGTTGATGGCCAGATGAAGCCAACTCATGTCAGCAGAGCCCAGGTGAGCCAAGCACTCCATGTAGACACAACACACCATGTCCTAAAAGCCAGATTCATAAGGGGGGTATTCTGGTAGTTGCTGTGCACACATCAATACAGATGCTTTGCATGCTCAAGGCACCATTATCAGAGGCTTTTGTTTAAAAACATCATCATCACCATCACCATCTCCATCCTTATTACTCAAGATGCAGTAAAACTGAGCGAATGGTATGATGAAAAAAAGTCTGCTACTGCTGTGAGAAAACATAACCTCCGTGCTTGACTTAACACAAGCCATAAACATGGGCCATAAACACAAGCCAATACAAGAATCACAGAATTACAGAATCACATTCTTTAAGATCATCAAGTCCAACCCAGTAGCTCTGCTACTCTCACAGTCTGCTATTCCCACTGAGCAAGATTATTTCATCAGCAAGCAAAAGGCAGTGGAAAACCTAAGCTCAGAGATCCATTAAGCACAAGACCAAGTTAAGATACCAAGTGCCTCCTGATCCCAAGCACTCCAAGTGGTCCATCACAAAATCTGGGAGACATGGAAAGGCTGATGTGGTTTATGTACACATAAACCTCTCTCACAGAATTCCTATGGATCCTAAATTATTTCAAAGAATGGCCTGGTTTTTATGGAATTTTTTTAAATGGAGACATGATCTAGAATCTGACATGGTGGTGCATATATAGCACATGGAGAATCTCTTCAATTTTGCAAGCTAAGCAGTCTTCATGTGTGCTCTTTACTACTAAGCAGTGTTCTGGACTACTTCTGAGCAAGCCCTTTTAGAAGAGTTTGGCAGCCATGTTGTAAAACAAACACTGCCCACTGAGCTGGAGAACCTGACCATCACTCCAAAGCATCACATCTGTCAGCAAGAGCTACACAGATGGAGAAGTGAGGAGCACATCTGGATCAGCCTCTCAGAATACTGGCCAGAAATCTCAGATTTTACAGCTGTGGATACACAGAGCACTACAAGATGCATTTGCACACAATTCCATTCAAGTGAGGTCAAAATATTTTGAACCCCTTTCAGTGCAGGTGCAGAGAATTAGCTCAGTGACTTAGTTGCAAGCAAAGGTTTTCAAAGCATAACATCTCATCTTCACTTTGATATTACCTTATTACACTTTGCATTCACATTAATTCACATCATTCACATTAGCTGCAGTCTGTGCAATATCATTCAGTAGAGAAACTGAGACAAGAAAGCTCACCTAAAGTCAAAATCATGATCAGAATGAAGGTCTGTAACTGTGTGACACAACTCACACTGCAAAGCCACCTGGCCCCTTGCTTACCTGTTCACAAAGGTAGTATTTGACAGGTGGATCTGAGCAGATCCATTACTTACCTATCCTGAACACAACCTCAACCTTAGATCATTTAGTAACACAGAGCTACTAAATTATAGACTTTTCTTTTTTCTCCCTCCTTTTTTTTTAAATTAAAAAGGAGGAAATGATAAATGCCACATGCAATCAATCAGCTGGTAGGACACCACCTCACGTGTGCTTTGTATTGCCACGTTGAGCAAAGTACGGAAGGATGTGAACTCCCCAAGAACAGTCATACTGCTGGACCACTCATTTCACATATTACTGCTTCCAAAAATGTCCTTAATGACTATGGACTTACTGTACAAACAAAGCAACATGACAAAGAAGTCCCTCCTCCCCCTTGAGAGACTTGGACAACATGGTCAACAGCAATCTGACCTCTGCTTTGGCTGAACATAAACCACCCCTTCCAGCTCCTCCTCCAGCAGACAATCCTTTGAAAACACATCTAACAGTAAATGTTAGGGGATAAAGTGGGTTAAATATGAAACAAGAGCAAGATAACCTAGAAGGGCATTTTCTGAACCACATTCAGGTACAAGGAATCCAAACTTGAGAAAGCAAGTGGGACTACAGAGGCATTAACTCACTTTGGTACTTCACAGTTCTTGACTGCTTTAGGGGCTGGAGAGAATAAAATTGTAATTTCCAAAGACAGCCTTAAGTTAGTTGGGAGTTTGAAATTTCACATCAGGAATGTTTCCCTGGCTGCTAATCTTTGTTACAAGTCTTCTGCAGAAAGAACTATTAAGGTCCTCAAGTCAATCCATACCTCAGAGCTGTTTTCCATCTGATATAGGATTAGCAGTAACAGTGCACCGACCCATTTTCTCAAGCACACTGGAATGAAAGCAAATCGTGAGGGGTTTTGAAATGATGAGTTTTGGGGATGAGCTTGAGAAACTGATCTCTGTTTTTTTTTAATACAACTATTACAATGATGACAACTGAATAAATGATTTTATGTCAGCGCTGTAAAGATGACAAAATTTCTACAGCATTTTCTATGAGCAAAAGACCAGAGTCTGTGGCAGAAAGTACGTTTCCAGTGTTTCTACCTCAAATGCTTTACTCCTGTTAAAGCTGACAAAACAAAGAAGCAAAACTATCATTTTCTCATTAAAATATTTCAATTTCAAAATACCTGCGAATCAGAATTAAGATACCTCCAATGGCAGAGATAGATGCTCATAGGGTTTAAAGGACTCTCATGAGAAATGCTTATATAACATGGAAAAAGAACTGAAGTGTAAGGCTGGATGACCCCAAGTACTGTAAGAATACTATATTCCCTAGGTCTGATATTGATATATATTGCCCCACTTTCTTTAAACACAATCCTAGCTAGACTTCAGCCTTTCAAACGTTGCTTTAGCTACACAATTGCATACGAAATTAGTATAGGGTAAAAGTACAACCTTAAAGAAAGATGAATCTAACATATTAAATACCATAAAAATGTATCAAGTTCAACTGAACTGTATGAAATATCAGGTAAAAGGACCATAATGTCTCTAATAATAATTTTGCAGGTAGCTAAGAGAAGAATCATTCAAAAAATTAAGGATCAAAACTGAGAAGTATTTTCTATGCTTTGTTTTCAATGTAACGGAAAAATTCTACATTTTGTCCCAAATTAAAGTGTAAATTTGGAAATGGATGTTCTTTTCTGTGTATTAAAGCAAAAGCTTGTATTAAACTCCAGAGAAAAACATATCTGCAATTTTACTTATGGGTTAGTTACTTTCAGCACATGGCTTGCTGAGCTTATAATATCTGTAGGATTTTATGTTCTTTTCAATCCTCCTCCTCTCCCTCTGAGCTTTGCAATTCTTCTCATCACCCACGCCTGCAAACTGTGTCTAGTATTTGAGTCCTCTCCTCCTCCTCATATACTTACTCTTTGCAGACATGTATTTGTAAAATACAGAGATTTGAATAAGTTTTCACCTTTAAAATAGACAAAGATACTTCTAAATGCATTTTCAAAACTATCATTAATGAGAAGATGCATGCAGCTTATTTGTCCTCAAAGAGGTATTACAGAGTAACTATTTCAGAAAGTTGAATAATGAAGTTTTTACTTTTTCTGTTCTTAAAAGGTTTCAAAAAACGTATCACTTCAGTTTAACTGTGTTAAAAGTAATTCTACAGAATGTTACCACATACTTTACTAATAAGCTAAATCCTTTTCTTTGAAGTTTAGAACTTAAAGCTGTGATTTGCAAGCCTAATCTGATGAATGTTTTCACAGCACTTGGCAAGAGTTCGAAGTATTTCGCTTTTTTGCTAGTTTATGCAAGAAAAGGAATGGAAACACAGCAAACAGTTGTATAGAGTCTAAGATAGGAAGGAAACATACAGTTGTACTATTTCAGTTAGACTTTGTAATTTAAAATATACATGTATTTCCCTATAAACTTGCATGGTTTTGACTGCAAGTTTAAAATGCATCAAATGAAAATGAAAACTGATTAAGAATACTTGAGAAATTGAAACAGAAGGGGAAAAATCATCAGTAGCTATCTGATAGGACATTATTTATGATAACGTATTAGTGTCGAAACCATCCACATCAGATTTCTCAGGTTTATTCTTATAAAATACACACTGCATTGTTCTTACCATACATGCTGTACTCCAGATATCAGCGGGTGTACTGTAACCTGCTCCTATTAAAACCTCTATGGATCTATATTGTCTTGTCTGGATGTCTTCCGTGAAGTGTTTATGCTAAAAAAGAAAGGATCACATTAATGGGAAAAAAAAGCCCACAAACAATAAAAAGGCCTCTTCTAAACAATGAAGGCTAAAGAGCAAAAATGACGCAGTGGTACTTACCACCCAGCAGGCATTCCCCAGGTCAGCAATTTTAACTCTAATTTTATCTGCATTTCTTGGGTCCAGCGGATTCACCAGTAAGTCAGCAGCACGAGTTTTTGCTAACACAAGCAAAATGCAGAACAGTTAGTATTTTAAGCACACTATTCATTACCTCTAAGCAGTTTTGCCTTGACACTTTATCCAGTTTTGTAATTCATGGAAGACATCAAAATCATTTGCTGAATGTTACAAGAAATTGAAGCAACATAAACAGGATTTCTTACCTTGATTTCTAAATATCCTTACACATTCCAAGTGCAAATTTTTTGCATTAACTGCCAAATGACTATAATTAGAATATCCAGAAGAGCTCTAAGCAAAAAGAATCCATATGTCTCCAAGAACAGATAGGACAGAAAATGTTAAAACTCAAACTCCAAGAAGTCCACATGAAGAGTTGTTCTTTGAACAGTTTGGTTGAGAAAATAAAATCCTGCACTTCCATTTCTGGCTGAGGTAAACGAAATATGGCTGGATTTTTTCTTGTTTAAAAAGTTTGTCCCAAGAAGTCACCAAAACCTCGCTTACTTGAGAGCCTGGAGGACTGTCACCCATTTCACAGATAAGTCAGTATTGAATCAAAATTCTCTGAAGGTCCTAATTGGCACTGAGTATGATTCAACTAGAAAGGCAAAACTTTAATCTCGTTAATCCCGCCATGTTTAGAGGCTCTTGGGACACTGATGATCCTAACACAGGACAGTGGAGGACCGCTGCTTTTCTATTTTATTTGACATACCACCTGCCAGCCCCTGAATTGAATTGGGTAGAAAGCAGATTGACCTGAATGTGGATGATAGAAGCAGGTACCACAAATCACATAGCAGGAGAGGACTGATCTCAGTTTACTTGTCCCAAAGCTACAAAGACCAAATTGGAAACTGCTGGTAAGATAAGAAAGAGGTACTAGATCCAAAAGGCATCTGGGACTTCAATAGGGATATAATGAACTGTGAAACTCCCATAAGCATTGGAAGAGGAAAGTACAGCAGACATGGGACAAATTAAAAATACAGCATGTCTAATGATGAGTCACGAATGACTGAAATCAGATGAGGATCTTCCAACTGCTGGGACAGCAAAGGTGAATGAGCCATCAGGGCACTGGCCAACCAGAAAAGAAAGTGTCAGGATCCACCAAGGGAAAGAAGGAAAGAAAAGACAGGACTGAACAGCTGAAGACAGAAGTGGCAGTGACCTCAACAAGAGTCCTCTAAAAAAAGCTGCAACAGAGTTCAAGACTCAAGTTCAAAAAAAACCCATCACTATAGGGCATAAAAGCAAAACACGCTGAAAGAATAAAGCTGCAGCTCAGTACTTAAAAGATGGTTAGTCTTAAGTAATCTTAGTATTAAGATCTTCCCTTATAAGCATGTTGCTCAACAGAGTCTAATTTTTTTACACGCAATCGCATACATTATTCAAGGAATACCAGGACCTTTCTCAATTCACCACCCCTGGCAAAAATAAAAAAGTGATAAATAAATCCTTCCCACACGTCTTTCTGAAGGTGAAGGACTGCAGTAAATAAAGTGGAATGAAGGGGTGGGGAACTCATCAGTAAGACATCTGAATACATTAGAAACCAGCTTTCTTCAACCTTTTTCTAGCAGATGGACCTGACAAGGTAACAGGCAAATGCCTACACTTTTGTGTTTTTCTCAGGAGCTCATTAAGTTTACGTCCCTTATTTTCTAAGAGATGAATGTGAGACCTTGGATTCTATATCTGACAAGCATGGATCATTCACAACTGAAAGTGAAGTCAAGAAGAGCACACTTTTTAGTAAGTACTCTCAAAAAAAGCATCCAAAGGAGCTCAACCTGAGCACAAAATCAGCAAGCATTTCTGGTTTTCACTTCTGTGTGTCCTAGTTCTGTAAAACTGAGAAATATCACCTCCTCTTCTCACAGTCTCAGCACGATAGTATACTTAGTAAACATTTAAACACTGGAATGAGGAAGAGAGTCATGAGGAAATTAATAGACCTATTTTAAGGGCATTTGGTTACACAGTGAAAACTTGAAAAAGGTAAGAGCTGCTCATCCACTGAACACAAATTGGTCTGTGCACTGAATGAGGCAAGTATCTCCAAAAAATAAGAGATCATGTTACTTTATAATGTATAGCAATGCCTAGACAGAGAGGAACAAATAAAGTCCACTTCTATACTAGAAAAGGGCACTAAAGTTATAGGAAAAAAGTAGCAGCATTTGAAAATACTGAATAGGCTGTTAACTTTTTTCTTCTTTTGAAATACTCTGTTTTATTACTGTCTAACCCAACATTATTACTGATGCCATTAACAACATTTAGCTTTTGCTCTTTTTGCAGAAGAAGTAAATTCAGCTATGGCTAAATTTAATCTTTCTTCTTTGCACAAAAGGTCTGTAAGACGCTGCTGATGAGATAACATCAAGGAGGAATTAAGTAGGTTTGTTTCTCCAGCTATGGAGATACATTGCCCCCATGATGACAAATCCAGCTTTACTCCCTGGAGGCATGACAATTTCTACACACCATGACAGGGAAACAGCAGTAGAGGCTTTCTGCCTATAAATACTGCCGCCAGCATGGAGGAAGAGGCTACCAGGCACCTAGGGAACCTCTTGTATATCATTTCAGGGACTACTGAGTGTAAGGAGATGGACTGGAAGACTTACTTGCCTGGATCTTGACATTTTCCAGAAACACAGCTCTGCTCAGTTGTATTTTATTTCACATTTCTTGCCCACCTGCAGATTACCTTACCTGTCAGTCTCTGTAATAGCTGTGTGAATTGCTCTTCTAAAGTCTTAAACCAAGAAATACACTGACTGTACTTTTCAATACATCTCTATTTATATTTAGTAACTTCATCTGAGGACAATGTTGATGGCAGGCTTAGTGATCTTCTCACTAAGCTACCTCATTTTCTTCTGTCTGCTTACAGATCTAGTCTCTTAGTATTTGATTAAAGTTGAAACCCATACATTTATCATTTAGCCACTGGCACTATAAATGAAATCTATGTGTAATATCCTGCAGCTATTTAATTCAATGGCAAAAATCCAGCTCTTTGCAATGACACCAGGATACCACCTTCCATGTCTTCAGTAAACAGGATTTACAGGCAAAAGGTCTGGAGTGGAGCAGCTCTGGTGGCCAGAATTTAAGTGTCCAAAACCATGATGAAGATGGAAAAGCCATAATGAGTTGAGAGTTAGCAACATGCCTTGCAGGGACAAAGACTTGTTGAATTTAATAAAAGATTAAGAGGGGAACTGTTAGAAAAGAACCACCAACGAATGAAAACACAGCACATTACAGAATTTTTTCATGCGACTGAGGAAAGACATAACAAGTATTTATAGCCAGAAGCTGCAGCCAGGCAAATCCAAACTTGCAATGATTCTTCTGAAACAATTCTGAGTCCTGACCAGAGGAATGCACTTCAACCACACCATGTTCTTTAATTATTTCATTTGTCCAAATCAACAGCAGGTGCCTTTTTGGAAAACATGTTTTAAGCCAAACTCAAAGGTTACTAGACTGAACAGCTGGCGTATTATTGGCTTGTTACAAAAGGAAGTCAGGCTGCATGATCTCATGGTCACCTTCTAGAAGAATGCCTACCTGCAACCATGAACTTCCTTTCCTCTTTCCTGGGCAGACTGACCTGTCAATGTGAATACTTAATCTACAATAACTTATCTCACACCCATAAAATCAAGTTCTAGAACAGAAAAAAAGCAACAAAAGAAAAAATCACAGTTTGGTTTTTCTCTTTTAAGACAGTAGATTTGTCTGAATTTAATGAGAATGCTTTTGCGTTGTCTTCCAAGTGCATCTATCAAACTCCCATTTTCGAATGCAAGAAAAATCATCCAATTTACTCAAAATAAGCTCAAGCTAAGATATTGCCTGTAATGAGACTGTTACATTTATTTCTTAACCTAACCACTGTCTTTCTTTTCCACTTAGTTGCCATTTTATTAATGTAATACACATCCATGTTACTAGACACAAGTCTTACATCAACTCAAAGAGGGTTTCCCTCCCTATATTTCTAAAAGCCATACAAAATTAATGCACTTGCTTTTCTTCAGACCTGGTCCTAGGAGGTCAAAATTCACCAGAATGCTTTGAGACTGACTGGAAAGCCCCCTCTTCATTTCTAGATATCTGCTCTGCCAAAAGTGTTCCAAGATGAAATATTAAATGTAAAATACTAACAATTGAGAATTGTATGATTCAATGAGCAAAATGTTCAGTATAGATAAAACCAACAAGATGATAGCCAGCAACGAAAAAAGGGTTCTCAGCAGTGGGCTGCAGCTCTAAACCAACCCTGGTGACAGTAAATCTGACTCTGTATCCCACCTCCCCCTTAGGTTTGGGAGGACCTAAGGAAGAGAGCATGTGGGGGCAGTCTGCACAGATTTTTTTCTGACTCAGACACTGGCACACTGGAATCACCTTTTCCAGGGGGCACTTTTCAGATCCAAGCACAAAAGCAGGCCAAGACTCAGTAGGGTCAGCGCCAACCCAGAAACTAAAAGCATTTAAAACACTTAACCTGTAGACAGATAAATGTCAACACCACCAAGAAGTGCTAGACCTGGTGTTCCAAGCCAGAAACATGGTGTGATAGAGGTTCTGTCTGCTGTTATCGAAAGGTCCTTTTGTGTTACTGAAAGCAAATGATACTGAAGTTTCACCAAAAAACTCCAAAACATAAGTAAAATCCGCACATATGTGTCACTGGACACAGACAAAACATACACATAAGGTTTAGCCCTACTACTCATTCTACATAAGACACCATCTATGGCTGCAAGAGACTTCAAGGATGCTGTATGCCACTACAAGGAATACTTACTTTTTGGCAAATCCCCAGTGCTTGAAGCTGAAACTGTTCTGCTCCTGTCATGAGATGGGCTGCTCTCCTCTCTTTCGGTTGCAGTTGATCCTTCAGAAACAGCAGAACCACAAGCTACAGACTCTAGAGCCCCAGAGAACACTGAAGCTGAAAATTCAGAGAACTGTGACTCAGGAATTTTATGACGTCCATTTGGCAATTCACCATTAAACTGTTCATAGGAGCTGCTATAAGAGTAATCGCTTTTTGCATTTGGCTCATCAAGATTATACTCCTCTGCATTTGGACATTCTTCCTCTTCCTCATCTTCATCTTCAATCTGTTGTTCCAACAGGAAAGGGCCGTTCACAATATGGCCATTTGTTTTGGGGGATTCTATCCACTTAGGGTCTGTAGGGTCAGTGTTGACAAGTTCCTGCTCAACGTCGTCATCTTTCTCAGTGTTTTCTTTCTCAGTGTCTTCTTTTTCATCCTGATCATCAGCTTCACCTGAAAAATTTCAGTGAGCAACACATCAGATCATACATCAATAATAAGACACTGAAATTAGGCATTCGTAATTTTTAACTCTTCAGTAACTTCTGACATCGCACAAGGAAACTCTAAGTATCGATTAAATATGCAAAGACCTTAAAGTCTAAACTGAAGGCAAAAGAAAGAACTAGCTAGTAAGGCTGCTGGAAAAAATAAACAATGGCAAGTGGTTCAGGAGGGAACAATTCAGAAGATTAGAATGTTATCACAGAATCATTAGGGTTAGAAGGGGCCTCTGGAGATCATTCAGTCCAATGCCCCTGCCAAGGCAGGGCCACCTAGAGCAGGTTACACAGGATTGCATCCAGGTGAATGTTGAATGTCTTCAGAGAAGGGGACTCCACAACCCCCCTGGGCACCCTGCTCCCGTGCTCTGCCAATCTCAATGCCAAGAAGTTTTTCCTCATGCTGATGTGAAACTTGTGTTTTAGTTTATGGGCACTGCTCCTCATCCTACCGCTGGGCACCACTGAAAAGAGCCTGACACCATCCCCCTGGCACCAGGGAGAGAACATGCATGAGGTCTTGAAGGCAAGCTTTACAAAACTGTAACTCAGTCTGTGTCAAACAAGGAGCCATTAGAGAAGCAGGAAAATTCACAGTAAGAGCAGAACAAAACTAAACCAAACCAGAAGACAAGTCTCAGCAGTTACACTTTAATAGAATGAGCAAGAGTTGATGAGAAAACCTGGGAAGCCAGAATGAAGCTGGACCGTAACAATTACACTCCAAATCACTGGGACTAAACAAGAATTTTAATAAGGCATCTTAACAATTTTATTGAAGAAGCTGCAGTTATTACTACCTGACAGATCATCACAACAAACACTGTAACAAGGGGAAAGCAACGATGACTCTTTAACTACACTGAAGTTAAAAAAGACAAATTCATGCTGTTTTTCTTTTATCTCATTAAGAAACTGTGCTATGCCACCTAATGTGGCATGACAACTGGCTGTTCTACTAAATTGTCTGTGTGCTCTTCTGTGGGATTTGACAGCAGGATTGCTATTGATGTTTTTCTTCACTTCTATAGTGCATTTTACTCCTGCTTTTTAGACTTTCTAGTTATGATTTTACCTACAGGAGAAAATGAAACTTAATGATTTAGGACAGTTCAGAGATTTTGTTCAGTGCACCACATGCACTGCTGCGCTTACTATGAAACAGTAAATTCAGGGTAAATAAAAGCAGGTAATACTAACCATCATCATTTCCAGGTTCTTCATCTACTACCTCTTCTATATCAGCTGTTTTTAGTTTCACCTCTGGGTGGTACTCATCTTCTTGCTCATTTGATGGTACAGATGAGGTTACATTTGCTTCTATTTTTTTCCTTTCAGCTTCTCGCTCTAGTTCTTCTATTTCCTGCAGGCGTTTCTCTAACAGTTCAGCTTGCCTCTTCTGTTTTTTCTTCAGTTTTTTCTTTTTGTTTTTGGATATTTTTCCAATCTGAAATATTAAAAGAAAGCAAACTAACAAAAAACCTAAATGATTATTCTCGAGGCATCTCACAGCAAATTCACTTGCAGTATGATTACTTTTAATTATTTTTTATTATTTTCTTATATTAGCATAAGCAATACAGTACATATCTTTAATATTAATAATGGCAATTAATAATAAGTAAATATATTGGTTTTCCCATTTTACTTCAAATAAGAAAATGATGTAGGATTATATGAGACAAAAAAGCTACTGAAATGTTACATAGTTATACACTGTTTTACGCGGCTGCTTATTAGATACAAGAGCAAAATACATCTAAAATACCATAGCGAATTTCCTATGACCCTGTAATCTCAACTAGGCACAGTAATATTCAACTTCAATCTAGACTAACTGTTGATGTTGTATGTGGAAGATAGTCTGGTATCATACCTCATTACTTACATATAAATTTCATACATCCTTTCTCTCTGTACAATGAAAGAAATGACCAGCAAAAGTATGCTGAGAAAAATGACACAAGAAAACTAAAAAGATTTAAAATGGTAAAGGATTTTAAATAAATCCTGTGCTGTTCAGCTATTTCCCTGTGAAAGGAAAGCTTTTTTATTATTCACTTCTGTCCCAAAACATGTGAATCACAAACAACAGATGGCCATTATGAAAAGTTTCACATTTTATATAGCATAAGGATTGAAAAACTCAGGTACGATAACATGTTAGTTTTTCTTTTGCTTATCTGACCTAAGACTGAAACACTTTCTCATATTTTAACTGAATTCTATTTTTACTAATCCATAGATGAGATCTATCCAGTTCTCATTCACTGTTTCGGTATCACCACAAGAAATCCTAATATAATAAAAAAGTATAAGGAACAAAGGAAAATCCTGTTTTCTCAAAGGTTTATCTGTAAATCCTGTTATCTTCAAAGGAAGCTACAGGGCAGTTAAACAAGACAGTTAATTTGACATTCCTATTATTTTTCACCCATGTTGTATGCCCGTATACATTCTGTACATACATAAAACAGGTCTAACCTTAGATATTTCAGTGGTTATTTGCTGTATGCATATGGCAAAAAGATCTTCCAAGTCTCATAAAACCCCTTCTCCTTTAAGGCCTTTTTTATTAAGGCTTTGAAGTCCTTAAGCTATCTGCAATGCATGGTATTTAGTGTGTGCACCCATTTTTGTCAGGATCTGAACAGAATGGATTACTCAAGAGATGAAATGGCAATGCTTAACTGTCTCTGACATAGCTTTAGAATTGTAAGTCTATCAGAGTTTCCATCAGAGAAATACTGTATGTAAACCTGGTAAGGCCAAAGACATTAAAAGAAAAGTATTCTTTGAAAGACAAAAGCTTTAGTCAAAGGAAGCTTGCAAAAAGGATAGAGACTACCAACAGTCTAATAGCAACTAAACACAGAAAATAAAGTTAATTTGAATTATGTAACAATACTTACAGGCTTTTGTTGTGGAGCTGTACTCACTAAAAAGGAAAAAAAAAAAAAGATTGTTTTTACAAAACCAACTCTAAAAAGGCAGAAAGTCGTAGAAATTGTGTAAAAATAGTCTTAAATAAACATATGGCAGTGATTTATTTTTTTAAGTCGTATTTTTTCTCTTTACAAGTACCTGCTGCCTGAAACCATTTGATGTCTCTGTTGGAGCATGTGGAATTGGAAGGAGTTAGCATCAATTTCACTGTTACGGTTGGTGAAGAGTTTTTAAAGTTAGAAAGGAAGGTGTGAATCAGTGAGAAGTGGACACAAAACATTAAATGACTGCAGAGTTCTCACGTATTAACTGTATGCAGTCAGCTGACTAAGCAGGTATAGGCAGATTTTAGATAGTTCAGGGAACAGCAACAAAGACAACTACTGTACTGCACTCAGCAGAAAAGTCAAATATTCATGTTTCCTTCACTCTGAAAAAAGGCAGTTTGATTGCCAGGACTGGAGGAATGAAGCAGTGCCTCTGGCAGAAAACACACCACCACAGAAAAAGTATCTCCAGCACAGACTTCTTCCCAAGCATCTCTCAGAAAGATTCAATCACTGACTAGGTCTGATGAGATTACAGTACTAACTATAAAAATGCACAGAACAGCAATACAAGTCATACAACATCCCCTACCCCCCCCAATAATCAAGCCCAATAGAAATAACCAAATGTGGGAGACAAGAGGCAAAGTGGAAGTGAGAAAGAGGAACTGAACGGGGGAGGAGAACAGCTCATGAACTTCTTCAGACACGAAAGCATATGGCAATTAACAAATGCAAAATAAAAAGTGGAGACAGTTGAGACTTCAGAGCTCTCCTATGGCTTCAGCTTCTGCTGCTAAGTTCAGGGGAAAAAACTGCTTATATGCCTCCTGAGAGGGAAGGCATTCAAAAACATTCTTAAACTTGAGTACCAACACTGATCTAAAAAGGGAAATTATGCAGAACCTATTCTTGAAATGCTGTAAAGAAAACACATGTTCAGCTCCTGTGTGGAAGGCCACAGATTCAATTACAATTTGCTAAGAACAACGTGTGATAAGAACTCCATCAATATATTCCTTAAAAAAATACTTATTTAATGTCAAGAAGCACCATATAGGCTGCATGAACAAAATCAAGTTACTTCCCACACAAATACATACAGTCTTTAACTATGTGATAACACATTATGTAAAATTCAATACAATATATTCATAAGATTTTGCATCTTAACATAGAGAATACTGCAAAATATTTATGGATTTTGACTACAGTATTTGTTACAGCAAGTATTTTTATTGTACCTCTGAGATCTTAATCTGTGATATATTTTCTGACAATATTACAACGGTATTTAAATGTTATTATTTCGCTACCGCCTGTAACTGATGGGCTTGATTGGTAAACAAAAAGCAACCATGGTACTGAAGATCACTAGAAAAGCCACCCTTCCTCCTTGTTTCTCTTCACTGATTGCTGAGAACTTCTTTACCTTGGTTTCTTCTAGCTAAACATAATATACAATTCTTTTCCATACTCCTGGCAAGTCCAAGATAAAACATTTCACATACAGTGCTAGGGAACAGGGCTTACCGGGAATTCAGTTGGGTACAATAAATTCTATTTACAAGGGTGAAAAAACTATGGGCTCTTAAGAGTTTTCACAGCAGTCTAATAAGTTATAACTGATGAAAAGGCAGATTATTTCACAAGGATGCTGATGAACTTATAATAGAACCAGATACGTAATTTAGATGAGATTATTGTCAGTGTTAGAAATCTAAGGCTCCAGTGTGGCTAAACCCCAGCCATTAATGCTTGTAGGGTGGGAGGAGAGTAAGTTTATATCAATAAATCTTTTTCTGCATCTGGAGACCCTGTAAACCTGAACGTGCAAAACTGGGAAGAAAGCATTTCCCTCAGTCAAATGCTCTGGACAGTTTCCAGAGCATAAGTAAGAATTAACTAGACATGCATTTTTCATGTGCAATTATTTAAAATGTTAATTTTGATTAAACACAATATCATTAGCATTAATATATTGATGGAACTTTACTACACTGCATTTCAATATACTACCATACCTGCTGAGCCAGAGGGGGGAGGAGCACCAGCTTTCTGCCACTCAGTAGCTTCAGCAGCCATTCTACGAACGTAGGCATCATCCACGCACATCAAAATGTTTTCTGGCTTTATATCCGTATGAATGATCTTGCACTTGCTGTGTAGATAATCTAGACCTTGAAGTACCTATTTACAAATGGTTGTTTTAAAAATTTATTTTAATTACCCAAACCAAGCTTAATGCATTTGTTACTAGTACGGAAATGTTCAAAAGATTGCCTGCAGTCCATCTGTGGCCCAGATAATTTATTTAGCCATAAAAACAGTTATTGAGACTTTCATGAGTAAGATACTCACTGGTTAAACTGTCTTGATAACAGCAATCTGCTATCAGACTTCCATTTCCAAGTGCTCCTTAGCTGATCTGCACATGTGTAAAAAATACTTGCTGCATCTTTATTTGAAAAGGGAATCTGGCTGATCCTCAGTGGTTTAAAACATGGGTATTTGGAAAAGAAAACCCTGCAAGTACAACATGCTTGCAGTAAACTGAAGTCTAGTTTGCGAATAACCATCTTATAATTGATTATAAAAATAAAAGCAAAGAGAGAACTGTGTTGTTGGGATGAAACGCTATCTATAGTTTTCCTCAGAATGCCAATAGTAATTCAGCTTTCAAAGTGACCAACACATCATGATTTGTATACTCATATTCGTCGTGTGTATTTTTTCACTAGTCTTTCATACTGTCTGCAGGCTAAAACCTGCTGGCTCATATCAAGCCTGCATATCCAAAATCTTCAAAATGCATTCTGGGACAAAAAGTAAAACATTATTTTTACACAATAAAAGAAATAATTCTTCAAATCTAACTGGAACAGAAAGACAGTAGTTTGTGTAATTTTACACATTTTTTAGGTAAAACCTAGGTACGATAAACTGTAGGAGTCAACTGCTACAATTATTCAGCACAGAATAATGTAACAGCATAAACCAGGCTACTATGATAATCTACACAACTATTGTAGAAAAAATCAGCAGCAAAGAAAAAGGCAGAAACCTAGCTGAACCCATTTAAAAGACTTCTTTCAATGTTCTACAGCAACAAACAGACCTCCGGACTCATGAGCTCCAGCTACAAGAACATCCTACCAATCTCTGTATTTTGTAAATAAACTAACAAGCTTTTTGCTCTCAGGATCCTTTAAGACATAGCTAACTAGGGTCAACTTTAAAAGCAACCTGTTGATTCAAAATACCAGTAACAAAATACAAAGATATTAGTCTACCACCCAGGTCTGAGCTTGTTCCAAAACTGGTACATCCATCCAGCATGCAAGGTAAAGGTAGCTCAAGAGAAGAGCAGCAGCAAGATGCATATATTTACACTCAGGCTAACATATCCTAGAAGCAACTCAAGTGCATGGCTCCACTTTCTCCAGTTCTGGAGCTAGAGTAGAACAGCCACTGTTCTGAAAAGCTTTCTTCATGTGCCTTGATGACAACTCCATGTTCACTTGAGCAGGACTTAGTGTCAATGCCCATGGTGCACTGAAAACCTGCTCTCTTCTTGATAATCTGGATTTTTTTCTTGTAGATCCCAAATTTGCTTAACCACTTGCCAAAGCAACTGAAGGAACACACATATACAGTATGTCTCAAAATAAGAAATGTTAAAGGAAGATTGGTTTATTATGGGAAGTTAGTTAGCACTTAAGTGACTTCAAAATTTACAAGAGGCATTAAGAGCAATAGCAACATAAAAATGGATTATAATAGTCTCTTTCCTCCCCCACTACGCTACAGACTGTTTTACAAATTACCACTGAATGTCTGTAATTCTGAGGCCAAGAAAAATAAAAGATTCCAGAGTACACTGAAAGCCATAAACATTCACAAGATAAATAAATATCTGTTCCACTGCAACCTGCAAAAGTGGCATTTATATGAAAACAGACTTGGTATCTCCCACTTCAAAAAGACAGCCTTCACCCCTTTTAGTAAGGGTCACAGGGACAGCTTTTGTCTTTAATTTGGTTGAAGAATCCTCTTTTGGGAGACAAAAGATTTTTTTTAGAAAACTGAAACTGTAAATTAGAAGGTTGTACTTTTTCCCCTCTAAGGTCATATGGTCAGTTTCACATAAGGAAATTCATAATTGGCAATTTCTAATTAATATTCACTTGTTTCCTCTTCATTCAAGGAGCCACATCATATTGACCCATTAAGAAGATTCACTATACTGCAAATCCAAGCAAAAGTGAGAACCTCCATTGATAAATACATGATGCTCATTTCAGCATCAGTTTTAGAACATGATCCTCTCAAAACAGACCGATGCTATACATTTTACAACCCAAAGTAAGGAATTAAATAAATAGACCCTTCCAATCATCTCCACTGCAAACAAGGAGCTGCAGCAACTAGCCCTATTTTCAATTCTGCAAGGTCTTCTCTTGCACAACAGTTCAGACAACTCTACCCCAGAGGAAAAAAAGTCTAGTTGAAACCAAAATGAAATTTCTCATTAAGAAACTCAACTCTCAGCTGCATTTTAAAACAAACCTAATTTTGCCCCAAAGCTCAAAAGTACTCAAAAATTGGAAAAAAAAAAATCTTCCAAATCATAGCATAAAAAAATTATTTTTCAATTGTAGCATGGAATTACAGTACTTTCTGAAACAAAATGGCTTGCTGCACAGTAATACCAGTGCATAATTGTTTCATATTCAAGTTTCACAAGTTTTTAGAATATGTGTACCACAGGTTTTGTCTCAGTAGAAAAAAGAATAAGTATCTGTTTAATGACATGAATAACCTGGAAGTCTTACCAGTTAATGCCATTCTCATTAGTCCAAAACAGTGACTTACAAACTTTAACTTCACAAAAATAAATCCTTTTTAATCTTTCAAGACTAACACATTCCTCTTTTTTCATGTATCAAGTGCCTGAATTACCCGCAATTTTCACCACTGCTTACATTCAAGGAGTAACTTAAGATGGAAGACTAGGTGATTTAAACCTTCCCTACTTCATACCAGCTTCAAAGTTGTAACTAACCTCAAAATCAGACCAGCCTGCTCTAGAGCTTTTACCCAGTTCATTGCTAAAATGTAGACTATGTACCACTGCAGACAACCTGTTCCAGTGTCTTACCTCCCTACGAAGAATTTTCTCACTACAAAGAATTTCTTCCTAATATGTAACCAGAACTCCAGCTGCAGTAACTCACATTCACTGCTTCTTGTCCTATCTCCATGTACCAACGAGATAAGTTTGGCTCCACTTTCTCTATCTGTCCTGAAGAGATCACAAGTTTCCCCCTTTATTAGCCTTTTCTTCTTAAAACTGAACAAATCGGTCCATGTTGTATGTACGTGTATATACCACTTGAGTCAAGTTCCACAGTCACAACAATCACAAAAATCAGTGAGAGCTTCCCCCTTATCAGGCGTCCTTCAGCCTCCTGTCCTTCCTGATCCACTTCTCACTGAGTTGTGGTCACCATCCCTGAAGATCCCACCTGAAAGTCCTCCTCTGCTACATTACAGGAGCCTGTTGGCAAAGATGCCATGAAGCTGGGTTCAGAAGTTTTCCCTCCAAAAAGGGATTGTGGCTTGGCTTATAGGCAGTGTAACTGAGGTATGAGTAAACTGCTGCTAAACCAGGTCTATCAAGAAATTACACTGCAATTTCTCATGTTTTGGCCAAACAAAGGTGCAACCAGCACAAAAACATTCCAGAGAAAGACAACATTTACCAAAACCAGTGGATATTTATATGCACACATGATACATATATACACATTCCCTTTCCTTCACAGGCATCTCAGCTCAGCTGGAGCACTATGGTTACTACAGCTCCTGATTTCTAGTATCTGAATCACCTAGTTGTACAGGTATTAATGGACCTAAAATTTCAACTGTAGAGTAACAACCTCCTCAAATTTGTTATTTAGCTAATTCTGATGAAAGACATAACAGGTTGATATTCACCAGCTGACATACAATAATAATTACAAAGAAAGTTTAAGAGATCGCTCACAAATTTGTAGGTAAAGTTGATGAAAGGCAATACTAGTTACTGAAGTGCCAGAATACTTCATTCATCATTTGTAGGTATTAACTGCTGATGGATTAATACAGAACCAAGATACAGATGAGTTTTCCTTGCTGAGACACTATTTCTCCTTAAGATCACCTCTCAGGAACTTGATTTTCACAGTAGAGCAAAAGAACGCATTTTGAAAGAACATGTCCCAGTGAAATGTTCTCAACTGTTTCATCTTGTTAACCCTCTGACCACAAAAACTTAAATACAGAGAGATGACAATTTTTCAAATACAATTTTTGTTGCTTTATAATATTATCTCCCCCTGTTCTGAAATTTTATGTTCCAGAAGATCTTACTAAGAAGCATGATGTGCCAATCAAAACTGCAACTGAACACGAATATCCTTATGTCTATGAAAAAGACTTACTGCTTCAACTTATTTTCTAAAGTAGCCCAGGAAACTCTTCATAGTGGGAAACCCTGGTTTAAAAAAAAAAAAAAACAAAACAACAAAAAAAAAGCCAGAAAAGCCCACAGCATGCAGAAATGAAGGCTGTCCAAAAAGATGCTCTTGCAAACCTCCCCCGGATTACCAATAAAATTATCAGAGATATTCATCAGTAAGAGTTCAGTTGACATATCACCATTCTAACCTTTAAACTGTTAACAGTGGTAGAAAAACCTAATTAAAATATTAGCAAATCTTACCTGTCGAATTATACTTTTTACACAACGGATTGGAAGGCCTTGATAATTGGATTTGATTATCCATTTCAGGAGATGATGTCCAAGTACTTCGAAGACCATACAGACATCTGGGATTTAATTAAGGTTAATTTCCAATAAACTTGTTGAGGAGATCAACACAAATGTCTGTTTCTGTACTGGCTAAAGCCATCACCACCCTGTTAGAGGGAAAACACTTCCCCCTAAAATGAGCAGAATACAGTACATGTTTTGGTATAATATTTCAATTGTATGTGTCATATATAGAGAACAGTGCCCAAATGCAAAACAAATGAAACACTTTAATTATACAAATCTTGTCAAGCATTTCCATATATTAACAGCAACATTAGGGTGAACAATGAAATAGGTAATTCTAGAAAACTAATAATTATTTTTTGTTTTCTTTGAAACAGAAGTACTGATTTGGCCTATAATGTTTAGCTTCTAATAAACTTTCAGTAATATGGATAGACTTCTAACAACAAAAGTCTGCAGCAAAAGTGTTTCAGAAAATGAACCATACTAGATATCTTTCTGATTAGGCTCAATTAAGAATCACTTGACAATAAAGCCTCAAGTAGTAAGAGAATGGATCTCTTACCACCTACAGTGTTAGCTGCAGAGAATAGTGTCAATCACCAAAAAACTCAGGAACAAAAAAAATGCAGAAATCAGAAGCAATATGCAAAAAACACAATGCCAAAAGGTTTAATTTGACCCAGCACCTACTACTGGTCCCCAACAGAGGGCAACAGAAGATGGTCAGGGAAAAGTACTAGGGAAAAACAAAATGTAGGAGCCTCCACTGATCTGTGGTTCAAGGGCTTCCTAAGATAGAGATTCTACACTTAATAGACCTGGGTAGGTCAATCTTTCCATTAAGAAAGTATTCAGATATTCAAGCTAATTTTAAGTTTTATCAGCCATAACATTCCCCCAAGACATCAATAATTTGACCAAGTTAATCCTCAGACATGAGCTGCAAATAACCTTGACATCCCTGGAAATCAGAAAGAATGTTAAAATCTTAACTACATGAACCTATAACCTTGCAAAGAATAATGTAAAACAAATAGCAGAAAATGAATTGACAGATACTGCAGGAAAATCTCAATGGATTAAATTAGACTGTATCTCAAGACACCATTCATAAAGAACTACACACTGTTAGGGGAGAAATCTTACCTAACTTCTAATCAAGTTAGTAAGTTTTACTAACTAGAGACTTGGCAATGATCTTAAGAGTCACCGTCTTAACTGCTGTCAAAATGAGGTTTACCTTGTTTATCAGTTTATCATTTACATACTTCTCAAGTACCTACCTATACGCATAACGCTAACTTAAGTTTTGAAGTCTACATCCCTTATGCTGGAGTTAGATCAAAGTTAAAAGGTCTCAAGACTGGTCAAAGCACACTGTGAAGGATGGTAACATTTTGATTGCTGCTACCTTTCATCTCTCTTCATGTTCCTTAATTCCTGAATTAAAGGAGACAGTAAATAGTCATTTCCCAATCGTATCAATCAAGTCTATTCAGAATATTATAAAACTTTGCTCACACAGAAAAGGAAAGTCTTGGTTACTTTACCACACAAGCACCCAATGAACAGATGTCACTAGCAGAGCACACAGTCATCAAAAAGGATGAGCAGAGCACAAGAGCCCTGCATGGCTTATTAACCTAGCCCACACAGTGAAGTTGCAATGCTACAGCAACACAACAGATTTCAGAAAGGCAAGACACTGCAGCATTCAGAGATGAAATTTAGGACACCCGCCCACAGCCCTTCAGACCACTGCTGCTGCAAACTGTCCAATGCACATTCCTGTCATTCCTTGCACTTGGGAAAGTGCTAAGCCTTGCCAGTAACCAGAAGAGAAAGGGACACAGGGAAGTGAATAGCTGAAAGGCAAAAAGAGGGCACCAAGTAGGAAGATGCAAGGAGAAAAGGCAGAGACAGGCAAAGAGAGGAGTGACACAAGAAAGAGATGTGATGTCTACCTCAAAAAAAGATGGCAATGTTTTGCTGGGAGCACTTAGACAAACTCAAGGCAGTGCTCAGCACTGGGCAAAAGACACACAGGAGGCTGTGTTTGGAGTAGGCACTCAAAAATGCTGCCTGCTTTACTACCCTGACCTGAAAAACATTACCTGTCAACCTGACTGCCCACTACAAAGTGGTTGGGAAAAGCCATGCATTAACTGTTCGGAAACCAGCCTCACATGCCCCAGGATCTTCCTACAGCACCAATATCCTGACAGATGAGTATGTTCAAAAAGTTCTCCAGCAAAAATAAACCTGAAGCCCAGCCAGCAGACATGCCTCTTCTGAAACACTGTGAAACAGTTCGGGAAATGTCTGAAATGGGGAAACTGAGCAGAGCAGCAAAGGTGAGAGCAAACATAACACGAATCAGCTGACAGGCTTAAGTACTTAAAACTGCTCTTTCTTGACTAAAAGCTTACCAGTATCTATCTATCTATCTATAAACACACATTACAGAAGCACTTAGAGATTAGATGAGGGTTAGATACTATGTAAATGAAATAAAGTTCTGGCACCAACATAGAACACTTCTGGGATGTATCTCAGCTGCTTCTGGATTGGAAGCATTTATGCTTTATGTCATGCAATTAATGCTGTACGTTCTTTGGAGGTAATTTTATTATAATTATTATAATATCTGACTGTGTCAGGAATGTTTCCTTCCTTATCTTTTAACTTGTCTCTCCAACTACTTGTTTCATTATGTGATTATCTGAATATTTTATTTAAAAAATGCTACACTCAAACATTTATTAAGGCTCTAATGAATTTCCAGCACAGACAAACATAATAACCTACACTTACTGAAAACACCAAAGTGACCAAGTTTGGGAATTCTGTTATTTCCTGAAAAAAAAATAAATAAATCATGACTGCAATCCTTTTAAAATGTTCAAGTAGTTAAAAAAATTATTAGCCTAGCGTAGCACTAGACACATTGTTAAAATCCCGTCGTATATAAACATTTCTTACAGCTCCTATGAGAAAGATGACACAGTGCAGGCCAGTGACTCTGCACATTCCCAGCTCTGTGCTGCTCAGCTCTAGACCAGTTTCTCTGACTGGAAGCTCCACAACATTTTGTGGTATTAGCCATCCAAAGGATTCACCCACCTTTCTTCTGTCTTGCTTTAAATTTTAAATGTATTCCATAACCAATGAGCTAGCCTCTATGAAGCATACGTTGTTTTAATTTACAGTCAAGGAACAGATACTTAGTGACTTGCCCAGAGGAAGCTGGAAACAGCAGAGCACGGAAAAACTCTCAAATTCCCGTATTTCTCTCAACCTGTTTAACTCAGTAACACTAACGCAGCACTAATAGGGTATTTTTAAAATGGAAACAAATTGCAGCAAAACATTATAATCAGTTACCCGCTCCCTCCCAAAAGAATCTGCACCAAAGATTATTTTCCTAGAAGATAAAAAGGAGTTGATCAAATCAGCAGTGCAGTCAACCGCCACTCAAACTGGCAATGCAACTCAGGAGGCACAAGCTGTTTACAAGAAAACTCAAAGCATAAAATACTTGATCCCATATTTTCACTGGTGGTTAGGACTTTGACAGACTTCCAGCTGTAATTTCAATTTGAGTGCAGTGTCCACCCATCCTGTCTACTGTACCTTTCTGAAAAATGCACTTCTCAGTAAGGCAGGAACATCTGCCTTCCACATAAAACAGCCTGTGCGCTGGCAGAGTTTTCAACATGAACGTAAAACTGCAATAAATCAACATCAGCTGTCCAGATCGTAATACAAAGCTATCTGAACCCTTATTTTTCACTAGTACGTTGTCTTTTTTGGCTCTGTCAACTGAAGTGCCATATTTCAAAAGATAAAGTTTGGATATGCTTTCAAAATATTATCACCAACAAAATTTACTCTTCATACATAAAAATGGCTCTCACCTTTAATACAGACACATACATAATTGTGAATCTTAGTAACAGTTTAAGAATGTTATTGGGAAACTGCTCTGTTAAACAGATTAAGAGTTATTTCTACATATAGTTATGAATGCATTTTCTTATTCCCTCTTTAATATTAGAAAACAGCAAGTAAAAATTTCTGACTTCTAAAAATAACTTTGATTATCCCTCAATTGTACAGCTGTCAGCTAAAGACCTGAAGTGCTTTGGTTGCATTATTTCTTTGTGAACAGTTACACAAAATAGATAGATCTATAAAATACTTCTTAATAAGCATCTCAGCTCAGCTCATACATTAAAACCTGTTTGTTTGTAGCACAACAGCTACAAGAAGCCCTCACCAGGGTTCTTTGCTTCACTGTGTTAAGCAGTCTGCTTTATCACAAGCCATTTATACACAGATTGACGTGACTACTGGAAACTGTATGGTTTATTTTAATACGATGATAAAACCTAGGCAATAAGTAGACTACACTAACTTCACCTACATTTAAGCACATTTCTACCATAGTAGCTGACCACCGAAGCAACCAGGAAACAAATCAAAATGGGACAAAGGGAAAGCAGTTAAGATGCCATTCTGTAACTGAGGATACTTGTCCCCACACTCTCATAATTTATGTCAACAGACAGATGGATCAGATGAAAACTGCTTGCATGCTTCTCCCTTAAAGGATGCTTTCTAGTGGGTATTCATCTTTACTGAGAGTAATTTCTTAGAGGATGAGAGTAGATGAAGAGCACCTTAACCTGATCTGCTGAAGACTGAAGGCCCACCACCAAAATCAACTCACAGTGTTAAGCTCTGGAACTGATTCATTCTCTGGTAGTATGAAACCATGAACAATGAGGTCTGTTATTAGGGCTCCAAGATACAAGTATACACATAAATACCAGCCGTAACAGTAAATGAAAGCACAGTAATATAATAAGCTGCTAAAATATCTAGTATAATTAGGAACGATAACTCACTTTAGCTCAACTCTGAAACCAAATGCATTCACAGACACAAAATTTTCCCTGAGAACAATATTCCATCACATTTTACTGTATCTCCCCTTTCCCAACACTCCCTCTCCTCCTTTTTTTAAGAAAGCATTTGAAGATAAACCTGTAAATCTTTTTCAAAAAAGAGGTTAACACCTGGACAAAAGAGGCTCATACAAACAAGAGAAGAATCTCCATGCCCTCACATCTCCCACAGGAAAACACAAATCAGCTTCTTCACGACACTGACACTTTTCGTTCTCTTTACCAGCCTAAAGCAAAACGTATTTCCTATAAGCCCCAGTTATTACAAACCTTTTAGGTAAAAACTCCAATTTTTTACACAAACTATCTCTAATTCTAGCAGAACATGACAGGATTCATGAGAATTTTCTATTTTGCAATGTGTTTACAAAAGCTAAGCTACTTTCACTCCAGTGACATAGCCTTGGGTGACATGGTTTAGTGGGAGGTGTCCCTGCCCATAGCAGGGGGGTTGGAACTTGGTGATCTTAAGGTCCTTTCCAACCCTAACTATTCTATGATTCTGTGATTCTATGACTGCATTACACACTGGACTACTCTTTGCATCTAGGTTAATGCATATTCAAAGTAACACTAACTAGAAAAAAAGCCAAACTAAATGCTTACTTATGTCAGCAGACCAGTTTTAATGAAGATGCCAGCCATGTTTTCAAAAGGATACGAATTCCATTCATTCCAGATATTTTGAAGTCATCAATCAGCTGCACAACCATATCCTTGTTGGGATCATTAGGGTCACTTTCACGAACCTAAACGAAGAACGGAAACACTGACATTTTAGGGTAAAAATCACTCTAAAATACTAGTTAGTTAGCTTTCCACATGAAGTTAAACACTATTTTGGAGCTTCATTCAGAATTCACAGCAATGCATAAAATAAAGCAGATATGTAGGAAAAAAAATACATAAAAAGAGTTTAAAAACAATCTCCTGCTCCATTTTTAAATTATTTTTTTCTGTTATTATTGATATTGAGCAATGTATTGCATGGGTGATACTTACACATTTGAGCAACTTTATTTCATCCAAGGCTGTCTCTGTATAATGTTGGGCGCTTTTGACAACTTTCATTGCAACAAACCTTTTTCCCCTTGAAAAGAACAAAAATGTTTTCAACACATGCTTTGAACTAAAACAGACATACTTCAAAGCTTGGGAAATTTTGAATAAAGTATTTCTTAACCTAATATATTCTGACAGAAAACACTGACGTTACAACTAAAACCAGCTTCTACCAATACTCTGTTAATAGTTTGACATATTGAATATTCTGTCTCCTTGATGCTAATGCCTTTAAAAGAGGAATTTGGTTACGTATTTTATCATTCAGTCAAGGTTTATTGTTTCATTTAAAACAAAACCAGTAGCTCACTCCTGCATTTTCAAGACAACATGCAAATTCAGTAAGCAAAGCTAATTTGCCAAAGAAAACAGATACACACTTATTTCTGAAGCTTTTGCAAGCTAAACCCTTAACCAAGTGCAAAATAAGACTGCAGACACCTTTCTGCATAAAAAGATAGCAAACATTAACAAAAAATTATCATGCATGTAAACCAAAAGATACTCCAAACAAAATAATGTATTAAGGAAGAAGAAAATGGAAATAAATAGTTTTCTTACTGCATATCCCAGCATAGCCAGACTGTAGAGAAGTGTCCCCATCCTAGCTTTCTAATAACATGGTACCGGCCATTGAAAAGATCACCAATTTTCACTGGATGATAGCCTCCTTTCATGAAAAAATGAGAAGAAAAAGAATATTCAGAAAACGAACAATAGTTCCCAGGTTTTCAAGTAATTCTTGCAGTATAAATATTTCTCTTCAAATTGTCCTGTACTATAAATATGGTATCTAAAGAGTATTTTACTCCAGTGTTAAAAATTCTGCCTTACTTGGCCTGGAGGGAAAAAACTCATGTCCTGTAACTAGTGTAGAGTTTACTCACCCTTCTCTCTTATGGCTTTTATTTATGGTAAAATTACCATCTGTTCTCTATTTCCCCAGGCTTATCTTTCACTTCACAGAGAGCATAGGAAAGAGCTACATTATTTCTTTTATCATATTTGAAGCTTCTCAAGTCAACATACTTTGGATGACTCTCAACAGAGATTAATTCCCATTTGCTTTCTACTAATAAAGGCAGCAATAAAATACTTCCTGAGAAAATGTTAAGAACAATACAGACTTTATTGATGCTCTTCTGCTTGGCTCCAGACCCATAGCAGCAATGCATTTTTCTCATGTCTGAGGTTTTTACAGTGAGGAAGAAGAGAGAGAAGGCAGGTAGGGGCTTTGTCTGAACTGCTGTCTGCTTATACTGAAGTCTGCAGTCCTAACTTACACCACTACACAGGTCCTCAAAGCCCCATTTGGCAGAAAGGCCAATGGGACAGAGCAGGCCGGAGCTCAGGTTTCCAGGCACTGAAAGAAGGTGCAATGCTGCTTTTGGTTTCCTTTGTATTTTAGGAGGCATTCTTTCTCCCAGACAAATACAGGCAAGTCAGTGACCACACAAGATTATTCTTCAGACCTTAACACACTAACAACAACAACCACAATTTTGCCTAAATTGCAAACAAATCTCAAGCTGCACCATGCAACCCTCCAGGACATTGCCAGCAGCAGACTCAGAGCAGCTGTCAAGGAATTACTTCTTTGACCCTTTCCGGTCCTTCACAATGTCTCACACCCAACTGTCCTCTGGCAGGATCCTCAGTTATTGACTATTCCACTTAAAATCAGGAAAACCCAGACTACTTTCTCTAAGTTCCTAAATCTGTTTTGAAACCCCCTGAAAATCTTGTTAGAACTGGTGCTGAGTTAAGACAACAATGTGAACTTATCACTTCCTTGGATTTAAAACAGGGGCTGTGCTCTTATCTCTTTTTTATCTGTGGAACAGCAACATCAAATCTGGATATATTTATATCCTTTCTTTGCTAGTAACATCTTTTGCCTTAACATAAGAGTTTATTTGTAAACTTTTCACAAAGGCTTCCAGAGCACATTAATAAATTTAACACAACTGTACAATAGAATTATAAAGATTACATATTCAACAGAATGACAAAGCTCAAGTAATATACTGCTTTCAATGTTGCCATGTATAAACAGAAACTCACACACAGCTTCAACATTTGTATGTTAAGGTGTGACTTCAAGCTTAGCAGACATACGCTGGTTTGATCACATCCTCAAATATAAGCTGACCCATCTGACACACTGCAGCTGCCCAGGCACCTGCACATAACACCCCTGGCAGAGACTCAAACAGCTCGGGCCAGAGCAGCAAGGGAGCAGCATCACAAGTATTCCTCTCGACATTCTGAACCAAGCAACAGCAACAAATAATTCCAGATGGGTAGCGCAAGTCTCAGCTACACACAGCGCTGGCTTCACACACTTCCCTGCCCACCTGCCTCCAGGTTTATACCATCACAGAGGGCAGAGCATGGTCACCAGGCACAGAAATGAGTCTGATGTGCATAGGAAGCATGGACAGACACTGTGCAGCCTCAGCTCACCCAACCTAGCATAAGGAGCTGAAGTTCCATCTTTACCATGAGTATTTTGCACAAGAACTACCTTTACACCTTTAACCCATGAGAGTCATACACTAGCACCACAGGATTTCATTTCACAAATCATTAGGTACACAGACACCACTATTTTCAGTTAGAAAAGAGTAAAGGAAAAAGAAGGCTCTAGCTCAGGAGCAGGACATGCCATTACAGGAGGACCAAGACATACAGACCCACGTTAGGGCCAAATCCCAGGACTCCTCTCCATCACCAGAAACGTTCATGCAAAGTTCTCAGGACAACCCACCTAGGAACCTGAAAAGATACCTTCATTTCCACTGCTGAATAGTGTCAACCTAAGTAAGAATGCACGACATTGGAAAGCAAGGAGTTCCCACTTGGCAAAGAAAGAAAACAAGTCACTTGTGGAACACCCAACCACATTTACATTTCAGGAAAGCACAGGATACATGGACTTATGCAGAATAAGTGTCGACTATAATGATGCCTACTTCATTTGCAATAAGAAACTGTATCAGCCACGTAACAAGCCTACATCCACTGCAGCTTCATTATTAAATTTTGCTGAATGCACACATACAAATCCATACTGATAGAAATATTAAAAACAAAACTAAATTTTAATTGTCTATTTAACTGTCTTTGCAGTAACAGTTGATGAAAATATTTTAAAAACTGGGTAAATAGAATTATATTTGAAGACAGCTTTTAAATGGCTTAAACCAAAACCAAAATTATATTCTTTGGTAAATTATTTCCATAAAGCTCCATTCAAGAGAATGAAGTGATGGATGTAAGTGGAAGGTTAAAGAACATACAGCAATTCCATTACTTAAAGGTTTGCATTTGTGAAATGAATCAAGTCGTGTGACCTGGCAGCTAGAACTACATGAAACACCTCCACGTAATTCATTATAGCAGTATCATTTCTTCCAATTTGATTTTTGTCCTGCAGGTATCATTGCATGAAAACAGTGAGAAGTATGAAATGTTATTCTCTCTGCATCTCCTTTGCAAAGCAGGTATGATTAAAAAAACTGAAATGTATTTAACACACAGTTTTGACACCTCTCTATGGCTTGCAAACAGATTTTAAAATTAAACACAGCAAATATTTCTGAAATGTTTTATAATTTACCTAAACATCTGGTTCTAATCAATCATTCCTTAGTAGTTATATGGCTTCAGAAGTACAGAAGAACACTCATAGTTCATGCAGCCTTCTGCACTGTGAGAAGGGTGTAAGTGAGCCTTCAAGTACACAAAACAATGTCCAGAAGTGAATTTTTGCACTGAACAAAATATTTGCCTTTTTTGTTAACATGTTAACAGCATAACACTCAATGATGAAGAATTTAAATACAGGTAGACATATGCCTCTAAAAATAGCTGAGGTAAGCAAGTGCCTTATAAGGCTGCCTCTGCACAGATAGCTTTTCGCCTACTTGTGCTTCAAAGGGTCAAAAATCAGAAGCTTGGGATACTTTCTTCCCATCAGAGACAGGACAGAGAACACCCTACAGAGGAAATTCAAGACACCAAAGTCAAGTTAATAAACTGGGGGTTGATAAAGTTACTTCAGTAAAATGTACGTACTGCAAGAGTAACAATACTATATATGTACAAGTCATGTTACTTTGGTCCCTATAGCACTGCCATAACTAATTATAGCAATACACTAGCATATGTACAGATACCAACAGCAGCAGCATAATCTCTGAATATATACTTGGGCACAAGATACTTTCTAAGCCACAACAGGTGCAGTTTTGGCAATAATCGATCACCATTCCTGTGCATACTACTCCCTGATTATTCACATCAGAAACATATTCATTTGCAGGTTGTGAACAGCCAGGTAACACCATTTTTAATTTAAATGCATTTTAAAAACTGGTGTCATCCTACAAGAAATGTAATTATTTAAGTTCTACACGATACAAGAAGTACTTCTACACAGTCATAACAAGAAAATATTTATGCAAAATTAATGGGTTGAGAACAATATTGGTATTGGAAAATATACAATGTATAAGTGGCACTGCTGAAAGCTTAACAAAAAATCCTTGTTGCGCTATTCACTGCAGCACACACACAAAAAAGTGTCTCTCACTGAGCTAGTGCAACGTGCACTCAAGAAAGAGGGTCAGAAAAATGAGATCATTATTCCTAAATGTCTTCTGAATGTATTGGTAATTGTAGCTGGCTAGTTCTATGTTTGTATACGGAATTATTCCCTTTGTGAACTGGATGAATGGGAGACATCTCCAGGGGCATGGATGATGATCAGAGAAGCAAAGGATCCCAATTACATCCATGACACGACTGGCTTTTAGAAAAATCTCCAAGTGTTTCAAAGCTTTTTAGAAAAGAAGAAAAACTACCTTAAGTACCCCTCAACAAATCACATAGTTGGACTTTCGGTATTTCCATTCCTTAGACAAAGATTTGACCAGCATTTAATGTAAACTTAACAACACCCACAGAAATCATTTCACAGATTTAAACAGGCCCTGGAGGAAGCCCGCAGGGAACAAGGTTAGTCTGTGCTTTACACCCGTGGCTGTTAGTTGTCTCTGTCACATCGGATGCTTATTCAAATTAATATGATTTCCTGATTAAAAATACTATTATGACTATTTGCTAACCACCATGTAACGTGGTGAAGATGTGAGCCCAGCATATAGGTATTTATCCTTAAAGTGTAAAAAAGAAAATTAGTAACAAAAATGCCCAAGCACTGGAAGGTACAGTTAACAGGTAAAATGTTGGATTAATTAAAAAAATAATTATATACCCCCTCATCAAAATTGCCTTCCTAGGAAATTTCAGCCTGGGGTTGAGAACAGATTAAGTATTTCTGTGCCTAACTCGAAAATCTGGGAGATTGCTATTTTGGAGAGAGTATGGGAAAGACAAGAGGCACTCCAGTAATAAAGTATAATTTCCAAATACTTCTCTCCCACTCTGCAAATACAGATTAAGGTTACCAAAAAAACAGAAAATGTATTTAATAAAATCTATCTCAAATTAATGTAAATAATGTATCTAAAAGCCATCCCTGGGTTTCTTTATCAAATAACTTATTCATTCTCCATACTGAATATAAAAAATCCAAACAGGAAGTCTGTATGGCCCCAGCTTATCCCAATCTGACCATTCAAGTCAAGATTCTTATGGGACCTTTCCTTCAGCTCAACTCCAACAGACTAAAAAGAAGAAAATATACTGACCAGTCTTACTGGAAATTACAGTCAGAGAACAGGTAAACTGGAGCAACAAATGCACTGTTCTCACAGAAACAAATAATGGTTATGACATCAAAATGAACTAAAGCTTGAGCCACCTTTAATATACTTTCATCAGTTCAATGCTTCAAGAGCAGAACCCAGAAGAACCTTTAAGCACATGAAAGTACCCTTTAATTTTTCAGGAAACGTGCAAGTATTCTTTGTGCAAAAGTAGTTCATTTTAAAAGCACAGAGATCTCTCTATTGACCTGCTCTAGTCACAGAGATTCCAGTTAAGCAGGTAACATAAGCAGGCTGTAAACTCAGACTATTTTGTTGTTTGTTGTGTGATGCAGCTTCTCCAGATGGTGACATTATGCAAGAGATACTGGAACACAGACAACAATGGATAGTTTGAAATTAAATGCAACCCTTACTTTAGGGAAGAAGTGAGGGCCTTGAAATGCTTAATCAAGGAAATACAGATATTTGCAAGCAAACAGACGTTTAAACCACAGATCCTTAATCACTGATGGAATATACTACAAATACCAAAAGAGTTATCTTAAGGAACAAACGTGTTGTGACAGAGGCACTTTTTTTCTTTAATTAAAAAAATACATGCTTTAGCAACATATTTTTCTCTTCCCTGCTGCAGACTTCAACATTTAGTTTGAGTTTCCTGCACTGTTTTCATGACTGGTATCTGTAAGCTACTTAAGCATTTCAAATATCACATATTAATAAAAGTTCTTACACCAAACTGAAACAGTCACTTGAATGAAACAGTTGATGGTTTTATGTAAGTACAGTATGTTCTACTCCTATGGGAACAGACTTACAAATTCAGCAGAGACATGAAAACAAATTTAAGTACTTACCCTCCTGTACTGCAATTATGTATTTTCATACATTTAACAATACTTAAAAATAATATAAGCAACTACAAAAACTAAAGAAATCAAAAGCTAAAACAAAGATGTAGAGAGACTCAGACTATGCTGAGGACTGGGAAAGACGACGTGAAAAAGCAGCATGTAGCACCTTGGGCTGGGGAAAGAAGATAGAGATGAAAAAATAAATGCAGTTGATGTTGTTAAAGGCTTCAAGAGATTTTAGAACCATTTGAAATGCGGAGGGTTGCTTGTTTTGGTTTGGGTGTTTCTCTTACAACTAACATCAATCCAGAAAAGTTTCTTCTCTATTCTTATAGCTAAAACATCAAGAAGAAAACAGTCATGCAACATTTTTATCCCTATTGCAAAACGTATGAATAAGCTACAGCTAAGTGAAAAAGTGAAGCTGAAGACAGCTGTGCCTTTGGACCTGAAACAAGCAGTTGTTTATTATTCTCGTCTCAATAAATTCTGTAGCTGAAGATCAGGTCTCTAAAAGCCACCCAAGAACTAGAGTTAAGATCTGCATGACAGTGCCTGCCCCTGTGAACACTGCTGAGTGCACACACCTTTACAGTAATCTGCAGGATCCTCTTGCTCCTCATCATCAGAGCCCAAGATCTCCTCCTCTGGCTCTGGTGGGGTGGGCTCCGGCAGGGGCGGCGGAGGGGGTGGCGGCGGAGGTGGCGGTGCAGAGGGAGCTTTCTGCTGAGGCTCTGGCCTGGAAACAGAGAGAGAACAACTGAGTAAAGAGCTTCCCCACAGCATAACACAGCCCTTTGCGGGGGTAAGAAAATGCCTGGGGAGATATGGGGTCAAGCGTGTCTCACCTAGGCTCCCACTGTCATCTTTCACATGAGCTGTGGGATCTTAGGGAGGCACAGACAGAGATATACCTGGCCAGACTAGGAGCAGGTTTCAGTGAATTTGGACTTAATCACTGGAACAGCTTATATTAAGTATTATAAAATTTTAAATATTATATTCAAAAGCATATAATATTAAAAAGAGGCATATAATATCGCACATAAAGCATAAAATATAAAACAAAGCCAGACAAGCTTTTAGAATTCCCGATGAGCAAATGAGATGTTAGACCTGTCTTCTTGAGCATGATTGAGAAGAAGTATTTTTCAGAGAATACCAAGTTATTCAAAAGCTCCTTCCTGCCAGCTGAAGGAAGATCTCATTAATATACAGCAAGAAACAATCTTCTAGGGACACTGACACAAACCAGATGACTTAACGTACTTCTCATTTTAGCTGCAGCTGAGAGTATGAAATGCTGTATCAGTACACAAAATAATACAAAAACAGCCATTAGGAAGCAAGAAAGAAAAATTCATCTTCCTAGGCAGCATATAATGCGTTCCCAGAACATGCAGAGCTTGCTTTAATACGCATTAACTGAAAAAACAGAACACCATCACAGAAACCCAACACTGTGTTTTTGTCTTGCGTCTTCAGTTTATAAAAAAAAAAACAAAAAATGAAACATGTTTTATATTCTGTTGTGTAAAAAGGCCATACTTGATATTTCTAAACACTTTCAAACTACTCACATTTTGAAATTCTGAGTATTTTCAATACTCATACAAATGAAATCCAGGGCTGATGCACACCTGATTGTCAAACAATTAAGAAAGCTTTCTCCAAACAGGTTGATTCTGTTAGTTTTCTTTATTTATCCTTCATACAAATAAATAATATATTCTTGCCAAATGATATACTTGCAAAATACATTTGCAAAGTAACTCAAAACCACTTCTGCTATCAAAAGCTGTTATCATTTGCATTTGTAGCTACTTCAAAGCTAAGCTGTCTGAAAAACATCATATTAAAAGTAATCTGTCATTCATGCAATAAAAAAACAGAAATCTGTCATTTGCTAATTTTTCAGCTCCTAAAATTTAGATTCAAGTGCTTTCCTGATCATGAGTAAAAACTGTATTTATGTTTATCCCATCCCTGCAGTCCTCCTCCTCACAATTCCCCACACCACCACTTCTTACACAGTGCAATTGCTCAAGTCAAACAGAGCAACTGGAGTCAAAGAGTACACAGTTGGTCAGAAATGAATTCCACTGGCAGCACGCACTGCCTGCACAGCAGCTGCTGCTATGCCTCTGCTTTAAAGGACATCACTGGAAGTTGCATGCATATCAAATTTATCTGCCTGCTACACCTTTCAGATAACATTCTTGCATTCATTGACTAAACAGTCACATTGCAAAAGGAATATCTGGAAATAATTTATTAATGGTTTAAGTTATGATGAGAAATCTACCCAAACAAATTCATTTATGTAATTTCTAACCACATAAAGCCTAGGACATAATAGAAGAGAAAGAAGGAATCCATTAGCATAGCAGGAAAACCAATAAATACGTTTGCATGTGCTCCCTCCTGTATAAATTATGCCTTTTTTTTTTTTGTCCTTTATCTTTCCTCTTGTTCCAAATAAGATGTCTCATAGATGTCCCAATGTACAACAGATTACACACTGTGAGGAAAGTAAACAGACACAATAAATGGAAGGTACAGCACATCCTCTGACCAGTTCATCTTACTACGCATTAGATTAATGGCCCTACAACAGCCTGGTTTCACGGTGTCAGCAAGCTGATGGCCCCCATTCACCATCTGATGTCAACAAAGCTTTAATCAAACAAATCATGGTACAAGGATCTACACTGCAAAACCTGAAACCTCATCTGCTGGGAAGAAGACTATTTTGGATACACAGATGAAGAACTATGAACACTTAAAAATTAATAATGCCAGTGATGAACAGAGAAAATAAAGTACAGAAAATTAGCTTGCACTTCATCAATGTATCTGAAAGCAGAGATACATTGATGTGCCAGGCAATACAGGCACATTCACCAGGGCTTAGACTCTTTCTTTCGGACAGTACCATTATTTTACTTAGTTCTGACCACAGGTTTCCGTGTTACTATTTGGTCACGTAAGGTGGCAAACATACAGAAAGAACTAGTGCAGGTTAGGGCAATTCAGTACATGGGATTCCAGGCTGAAAATCCATTGAAGTTGTGTTGACTTTTCCTCTTGAGATAACAACTTGCGTATTTCTTCATCTGATAAAGACAATACTTTAAAGAGAATTGGAAGCATTCCTGGCTTGAATTGAGATTCGCGTATTTTTGTCACTCGTTTTGAAATAAACATCAAGGAATACCAAGAATCTCCCTCCAAGAGAGGAAGTGTACAACTGAAGATTAAAGAAAAGCCAGTATTTGCATTTATTCCTAGGGAAACAGATTAAGAAACTAGAGCTGCTTCTGAGTCTTTCTCAAGTTACTATATTTTATTTTGCTTTTAGAAAGCTTTCTCTTTTTTCCCTGTCTCCAATCCTACCTGCATTTGGTATTCAGGAGCATTTTTTTATTGTCCTTTGTGGACATCAGGAAGGAAGGAAAGATATTTCCTTTATTTCCTTCTGGAGTTATTCATGATTTTATCTGTGAGTAACAAAAAACTGTTTTAAATTGAGGAAGATCTCTGAATTGTCCTTTTAGTTTTGCTTGCACCTTCTGAAGTAATGAAATATTAGTACATGGAGAAGAGTGAAGGGAAGAAATGCTTCTGAGTTACATCAGCCTGACTGCTAATTCTGCCTTGTTGGCTTATTTCGTTGGCTCGGGGTTTTTTTTGCTTCTGTTTCAGATTCTTAGCATTGTTCTTGGATTTCTTTCACTTTAACACTTCTGGGGTATAGGGAAAGATCAAATCTTCAGCACTTGACTTGGCCGCTTAACTTCTGCCTACAAGCTGAATAACTCATCCTGGCATCACGGACGCTTGCTCTTCTGCCAAAACACGGTTTCACAGCGTAAGGTAGCACATCAGTTGATGAGAGAACTCCAGTTTTGCTATTTCTTAGTAACCTTTTTATTGTATTGGCAAGATAAGCTATGATGAATGTTTCAACAATATATCCATTTGTCATGAATGGCATGAACACGCACTTTATTCAGCTTAGATTTAATTTTTCTAGCCTAGAGTTTGTTAAAAAGTGAACTGTTTTTCCTCCAAAGTGGACTTTACAACATCTCCGGCATTAAGAAACCGGTGAGTAATAAATATATATGCTAAACTCCATTTCCTTTTCAGAAACATAATTGTTTAAAAACTATCATAACAAGTTATTCAACAGCTGCATTATTCCAAGTTATTACTCTTATTTCCTGAAATGTCATAAACAACAATACACATTAGGTAACACATGCATGCACAGGCATATACTAAATCTGTTTTTCTTTTCCCTGAAGTAATCATTTGGTGCTCTGTGGTGTACCACTATGAGGTTATTCATCACCATCCAAGCATAAACAATTAATTAATAGAAGATGACACACCATTTCTAGACTCCCTGTCAGTAGGTACACAGAGAACTGACCATCTCCACAGGCTACAATGACAAACCTTGTAATTGTATCGAAAGAAGTGTTACAAACAATTAGCAACCACTACAGGATGTTTTATCCTTTAATTACTCTCTCTTACAAAAACAAATTTAGAGTAGAGCCCAATCAAAATACAATGAAATCCTATTTTTAGCTTGATCTTAGTAAAAGACAAAAGAAAAGCTGGAACATTTCTCCTCTAGATTGAATGTGAGGGAAAAAATGCCTGAAACACTGCATAGAGTCTTACAGAAAATCAACTGCCCACTTTTAAAACATGCAAAATTACTGACAACTTAATTTTAACTGTTGGGCATCACGGACATGTTGCTCCATGGGGAGCAAGGAGCGTGTTCCACTGAGGAACAGCCAACAATGAAAGCAATCTCTGTAACATTAAAAATGCTGGGACAATTAAAGCACAAGAAATTCAGGAAAGAAGCATTCAGGGTTTTTGTTGCTGATGTTGTGGGGCTCTTTGCTATTCTTTTGTTCTGGGAAAGGTAAAACAAGAGCCACAAGGGTGATTAAAAACAAGAAATGCCTTCCACAGGGGAAGCATGTGAACACAGCACAACTCTTCAGCCAGGAAAACAGACAGAGGAGATCTGCAAAATCTTGACAGGCCCAGAGAAGGTGAATAGGAAATGCCTGTTCACTGCCTCCCCACACAAACTGAGCCAATCTAAAGGAAAAAAAACCCCAACCATATATTTGTGCAACACAGTGTCAAAAACTAAATCCACCTTGTTTTTCTCTTAGATATTGTAGGTGAGAGAAGTTAGCTAAGTTCAAATAGGGCTCAGAAAAATTCATGGAAGAAAAACTGATAGCTAATACCAACCTGCCTTTTACTTACAAAGCCTGTCAGCCTGAGATTGCTGGATTTGGGAAAGTATTCAGTACATCTGAGCCCAGCAGTGCACTCTTCCCCAGGCAACTGCTCCCAGCCAGAGGGAATGTAGATGCCCTTTGAGTCTGCCCTCATGCAGTCACTTCATCTGCAGACATTCCTTCCCCTTCCTCAATAAATTAATGACTTCTTTTACTAAAAACCAAAACAGATTTCAGGCCTCTTTATCCAAAAACCTCACAGACAGAAACCCTGGGTTTACTGTTGTTATAAAGTAATGGATAATAAGGTATTGCAGGCAAGACTGCTAGCCAAACAAGATTACTGGAAGAAATCCTCATGTTCTCCATGGGGAACCGGCACACAGCAGGAGGAGCACTCCTCTATGAACACTGTACTGCGAGCATGGTAAACTACTGATTTTATTAACTTAAAGACTTAGGCAAACAGAACTTTACCTTGAATGTAGCTAAAACCTGTACCTTATTCTCCTTTAGGAAAACATTGTCTCAGAAGGAAACAGACTGAGTCAAATGGAAAAAAAAATCAGAAGGTGGCAGAAATTGGTGGGGTTAAGCTAAGAACTACCTCAATCTCAGGGGAAACCAAAACTTTCCTTAAGATTTTCAGTGTAACTCATCCAGAGAAATTTTTTTTGCTAATAGCAAACGTAATTTAAAGGAAGTTAAGTAACTCCTTCATGTATTTAATAAAACTGTAAGAACAAACTGTATTCTAACAAACATTACGAAACTCCTGACATGTGCACAGAGGCTCTTTGGGGAACTGCAGATTGAAGACGGGGGAAAAAAGGGGGCAAGGGAGGGTAAACAGACGAAATGTGCTGTAAACCTCGTAAGAAATGTGAGCTGTACAAAATCCCCAAGTGGGAGTGGGTCCATCTGGAAGGAGATCCAGCTCTGCTTCCCTCCAACTCCAGAAAGCAAAATCCTCCATGCCCCCGGGGCAAGGCTCTCAGGTGATGCGGAGTTTGAAGTCTGAAATCTCTAAACACAAGTTTCTTCCAGCTGTTACTAATTGCTTAAGGACTCTGTTATTTGAATCTCTTTCTTGTTTGTTCAAATGGTGTCCGCTCTACCAGCTGAACTCTTGCCTGTTCTTCCTCCCAAACATCAATTTAGCTCAGACAGGTGCCTTCTGACAGTGAGCTCTCTGAACTGGAAGCAGCCTTAAAGGCTTGTTAAACAAATACATGCACACAAGCAACAAAAACACAAGAAACATCAAAACAATCCCAAATTAGGTTGCATATGTCAAGTAAAATTTTACATTGCTTATAAATCCAAATAATTTAATTTTTATAGTTATGCTAATTTTTTATAATTTAATAATGTAATTATTTTTAATTATGCCTGAGGTCATCTCACTGTTTTCAGAAACAAAGTCTATAAATCCAGAAGGAAACAGAGCCTAAGGAGACACGGTTTTAATAAACTCCAATAAACTGTTAATGTGAACTCCCAGAGACAGCTCTGTTTTATACAAAAAGTGCTATTTGTGCTTTTATACTGGTGCAAAACTGTACTGCAACTTCTAATTCCTGAAAATCCATGCATAAGAAGAGAGACTGCTGGCATGTCACAAGCATGAAGCAGTGTCTACATCTGGTCATTATTTGATAAAATTATCATTCCTCCTGGGACTGTTAACATTCCTCTGAAAGATACCATCATGCCATCAATCACCAACAGAAGCTCCAGTGAAAGTCCTCCTGGAACACAGCAAGCTGAGACACGGTAGCTTCTGTAACCTCAAGCAAAGGGCAGGGCAGAGAATGAATTTGTCAATCCCATCCTGCTTACTAGCCTTTTGGAGGCAATCCTGGGCGTCAGTGTATATCCGAAGTCAAAGTCAGTTGCCACAGAACTCTGCCTTCTTCCATCCAAAACAACAGCTACTATATATAAATACCATCTGAGGCAGCTTGTACTGCAGTTTGAGCATGACACCAGCAGCCCAGCAGCAGAGTGATGGCGTACATTTCCACTCCTCATCACAGGGCTGCTCCCTTACCACAGCGCTGGATCTAGCGATGACACAGCCATGATTGATTACGAATCCATGAACTGGGCTCTGCTATCCTGCAGCCACATCGGAGGCAAGGTTAGCAGGACCAGCACATTGCCAATGGCAGAGGTGTGGAAAACCAGTAGCAGCCTACAGTTATAATCAAATCACACGAAACATGGAGCAGTAAGGTCTGCCAGGTTTGTAGATATTACAGGAGGTAGAAAGCTCTTTTGGCTTTCTTTGACACAGAATTACACCAAGTTCCCAGAATTAATTGATTTCAAGCTCTGAAAGGCAGTCCCAAATGAAATTTCATTCGCATACACATACAATCCTGTTAGAATGTTCTTAAGACAGTGAGCCAGAAGCCAAATCTATCCAGGAAGCCTCAATCTTAACTGAACTTGCCAAGGTATTCGCTTTCTTCTTCAAACCATTTTTCTTGCAGGGTTCTACTTCCCAGACCAATCACCTATTACAGACTTTCAGAGGGAGAAAAGGTCAACAGGTAAAAAAGAGAAAAAAGACCTAGCTGGCAACACAGGAAGAAAATGCCTAGAGGTACACCTAGCAGCTTGCATTTCACCCATGCTTTGAGTCACTGGTAAAGTGTTGTAAAGGGTGAGAAAGTTATAAAAAAAAAAAAATAAAAAAGGTAAAAATTCCTAAAAGCCAAAGAGGAGAAACACAGCTGTCATAACTGTGGAATATGTACTGCTCAGTGGAGAACATGGAGTTCCTTGTATAGGCATCCTAACATGTCAAAATGAAGCCTCCACCGCAAGTCAGTCATGTAAGGAATATTGCTCCATTGCAATGATAAAGACCTAATTAAAAACCAAGCCAGTCTCATAAACCACATACGAAGTTTCATCTTCTCCAACTGCAACAAGAGTCCTTTCTCGCACTACATGGCTCCCTCCTCCATTTCCCTGCATGTGCACCCCTACTTGTGACCTATAAGAAGACCTGACAGGAATCACTGGCACACAGTAACAGCACTAGCCAAGATCTCTGCTTTGAATTCTTTGCCCTCTCACTATGGGTGAGCTGTGTGATGGATTAGTTTTAATGGAATGACTCAGAGGTATATAAATGGAAATTAATTTTTGACTTTCTTTTTGGTATGTTACGTTGTAGTATTTAATTTCTGACTTTCTCTTTGGCATGTTAAATTATAGTGTTTCTAGTCTTTCTATTAATAAGATAAAATCAGAAAACACGCTGTTGTTGCTTCAGTACCTTCCAGTTGCCACTAGCAACAAATCTGCAAGTTTTGAAGGGGAGGGAGAAGAAACACCCTCTGCTCTCCAACAGCCTTATCTGCCCTCGGAAAAGTTAGCAGATTTAACTTAATTTAGCATCAAAACCCCTGAAGTCAACAATCCTTTGAAGTCAAAGATGAACTCAAAAATGAATTCATAACTAAATTATGAAATGTGGGATAGAGTCTTTGTTTACCAGTACAAGCCAACAACTTCCTTAGAGCTAATATAAACATACACACACTACAAGTAAGTATATATCCAATTTATGTGTGCCAGAAACCACACGAAGACAACCGTGATAACCTTAAGCAAAATGAGCAGAAGTAGATCAACAAATGCAGTGGTTCTTACCCCTTCCTACCTATTTAACAGCTGAGTAAAAAAGATTTCATAGGAGCATTGAAATTCTAACCCTTCAGTTGACAGCAAATGCAGTCAGCAGCAGAGTGCCTCTTGGTTTTCCCCCAAAAAAAGCACCCTGGTAAAATGAAATCCTGACTTCACATGATCATTTACACACAAAAAAGCATTTTTCATCTCCATACTTAGTTAATGTTTGGAAGACCCATTCATCCCGTTAGTACAAATGCCTCATGCTCTGGATTATGTCTGGGAACTCAATTCTACAAGCAACAGGAAGCAGCCAAGCCTTTTGGAAGGGACAAACACTGAGGGACATAACTAGTGGGAGGGTAAAGGAGTCTGAAGGAAGAAGATCGCATGACTAAGAAATTAGAAGAGCCTTTCTGCCTGCAGCAAACACAAAGCACCACTGTAGCGATAAATTCTGAGTAATACATTCTGAATGCCACCACTGGAATTCTATTGATACCAAGCTTCATCCCATTCACCTTGCTTTTGAGAAGCTGGAATGAGCTTTTTACATGAGCTCTTTAAATTAACAATCATAACTCCTCTTCAGTAACAGACTTTCTTACAAAATGAAGGACTGACCTCAAGTTCTTCTAACACCTCTACCCCAACTTCCAATGCCAGTAACATCTCCTCCATGTAACTTCACCAGAACTTCTACAAACCTCTGCACAATTCCCACTGGCATTTTATGAAAGTACCTGTGCTTGTACTACAGTATCAGTAAATACTAAAAAACAAGCTAAGCAAGAGCAACTTAAAACGTTTTACCTTAAACATAAGTTGTAAATATGCCTATCATTCAAAAAACATTTGCCGGTGTTCAAGTGTAACTGAAATTCTTCCATTTAGGGTGTATGTGGCCTTAAGTACAACATATGAAATGCCTACTTTGAGTTTCTCTATATATACTGCTCATTCACCTTAATTTAAGCTTCACTTTCATAACAGAAATACATAAAAGCAGCAATGAGATTGCAAAGTCCAGCAGTAGTCAGAAGTGAGAAAATAGCAACACTACAGCCAAGTGTTCCTCACAAAAACTCGTTCACCCAAATGCAGATAAATAGTGAGCAGCTGGTTGTATATGTGCTGTATTTTAACATACAGCCTCAAACACTTTGAGGGTTGCACCTGTACCTGGAGGCAACCAAAATTATAGCATTCATTCTTCTAGATCAAGTATTACTAATAACCTGAACACTGACCATGGTTAAGCTAGGACCAGGAAATATGCTGCCACTAAGCACGGCGTGTTTGCTGGTCTGCTTAGATCTGCACCCTGGCTGCATCTGGGAGACAGTTTTTGGAGCAGCAACTCCTAGAGGAGAAAAGAAAAGGAATCAAGAGCATGCTCACTCTTTAGCTCTGAATTACAGTCCAGAAGAGAATGGCTTTTCATGTGCAGCATGAGGACGTTCATACTATAGTTAACACTGACTCAGTGAGACCACTTTAATCTCCTTCTCAGGTAACAGACCATGCATTTCATGACCCTTTATCTTTTTGCCTTCTTGTCTTCACAGAGGTGGTGGCAATTATTACTGTTAAACACAGAAACACTTTTTATTTGTATAATCGTTTGATAAATTCACACAGAAGAAAACAGTAACTTAAGTTCTTGTGGACTTTCCATACCCTTAAAGGAAAAATTAACAGATGACCTGATTCTTCCACATGCCATGTTGCCTACTCAGCATTCCCAGGGAAACACCTCTCAATCCTTTATTCTCATCAAACATTTGTCTTTTGGGTTGGAGAGTGCATTTTGGAACTCTCTCTTTTTGAAGCCTGTGAGTTACCTTGTGAGTGGATCTTCACCAAGAAGCAGCCATTTCAGGAGAGTTATGGAAGTCACTTCAGCACTTGAGAGGCCAGTACAGCTAGTTCAACTGGCTTAGACGAGGCAGTTCTGGACACCAAATACTGTGACAGCTCCTGATGAGGTTTTCAGAATCTTATTTGTGTCAGCAAGCCTGAGAGTAAGGGTTATCAGACCATCTGACTCATCCCAGCCTTGGCGTGCTTTAACTTGCAGCATGGATGCTGGATGACTCACTTACTGGAAAATTCCTATTTCTAACAGCAAGAGAGAGCCTCATCCATGGGGAAAAGCACTCAAGGAATCCCAGCTGTCGTGGTATCCCAGATGAACATTCTCCCTTGTCGAGAGGATGCAACTGTAAATATGCACCTACCTCACAGAGTGAGGTATTTCCATATCTTATGCCTTACTAGAATACAGAATGCTGGGGCTGATGCTTCCCCTACCAGGTCAGCAAATTGTACACCTCAGGAAAGGAAGCCCATCTTGTCAAGGTAAATTCTGAACCCAGTTTACAACAGGAAGTGGACAGCAACTATTACACCAGGAGGCTATAGTCTCCAATTCAACTCTTTTTTACCATGAGTAACCCCATCTCAGGGTTTCCTGGGGACAGACAATGATGTCTGCACCTGACCACTACACAGAGCCATTTGCAAAGCTGAAGAACTTTCCAATTCCAATTTCAGAAGTCAAACGTCCAGGATAATTCTGACAGTAAAGACCAGAAACACTGTGCTGCTGAGTCCTAATGATAGTAAAGGATGGTGACATCATGACTTCCAGCCCATGATATACTACAACCAGAAGCTGAGGTCAAAGGAACATTTTAAGTTTACTGCTGCTGAAAATGGAAGCATTAAGGTGTTATGGTGGTGGCAAAGCTTCTGATCTGACTGGTGCTAAAACTAAGACATGCTACATATGTTTGCAATGCATTGCCTTGACTTTCGCTGAGTCAGTGCCAAAGCTACAGTCTACTCTGGCGCTGGCTCAGTTATCTGAAAAGGCTCAGAGAAGCCTTCAAGAAGCTGTGTAGGCTATCTACAGTCATAAGTAGAAAAGAGCTGAAGGGAACTCAAGAGATGAACCAGTGTTTCAAGAGATGAAGCTGAGAGGAACTGAAAGCTTATCAGACTCATCTCACCTTATATACCTACAGTTACTGCAGAGGCCAAGCTGTTTTCCTACTCCTGAATAGAGATGTGCATATGCAGTCAGTGCCACTGTGCATACAAGCTATCACTTAGAGCTTTGGTTTGGTAAACGTCTGAAAAGATAACAGTTGAAATACATGCTGACTGTAGGATGGAATGGAGATACTCCACTGTGAAGTGAGACATCTTTAAATCATCAGCATGACAAGGCAGCCAAACCTTGGACAGCTGTAAAATGCCTTCAAGCTTAATCCTGATTGTGTGGGTGCCAGACACAGGGAAGAGGCTAATATTCCTCTGTGAGCATTTTATCTACTTGGATTTCTATGAGAGTTCTAGTTAGGATAAATCAGTTCCCTTTACACATTTGACAAATTCCTGCTAGGCAACACCAGATACAGACTGTCTAGTGCTAGGGTTAGAAAGATGATGATTCACTGAGATGAACAGAACCCTTCACACTTCTGAAGAACACTGCTTCCAGTTAGGTTTATCTTCTTGGAAGGTTCTGACTTCTCAGAACATCCCACTTCACTGAGGTGGAGCAAGTACTTTGCAGTGTAGGAGGCACATAGAAATGCAAACAGATGAGCAAAGTTTCGCCCTCATCCCATCAAAGATCAAAGAGAAACTTGCAACCTTGAGAAATCCCTTCTCTTAAACACTCCAGGTACACAAGAGAAAATCTAGCATTTCTAGCAAGCTTTCCAATGCCTTTGAATCGTGCCTTCCTCCCTCCTAACTTTTTCATAACTAACAACAGTAAATAACTACCTGACGTTCTCACCAACGTCGATTCTCTAGAAACATAACTTGAACTATGAGGAACAGCCCTTTTTTTTTCTTTATCTTAACCCTTCACTTTCTTCACCTCACCACACATCACCTCATGTCCCAATCTATCCCTATCAGCAATCTTCACAAGTACATGGAAGACAGTTTGTAAAACAATGTCCATAATTCTTCCAATTTCATGTGAATACCCTGTAGGTTCTAGCAGACACAACTATTTCTTGAACACATAAAGATAGTACCTAACACACAAATGGCAAGTAAAAATACAGAGCAATTGCACAGAACTACTGGGCAGACTTCAGCAAACATGAGGCATGAAAGTCTTGACTTCCTCACCATCCTCAGGGAAGGAAAAAATAACAGAGCTCTCCTTGTCCCTGTGATCATGCAAAAAGTAGAAAACGGTATACTAAGTACCACTGAAAGATAACAGAGTTGAAAGAACAAACAAGTGAGGATTATCTTTTAAAAACGCAGAGAAAACAAAACCAGAGGGATTGGGCTGCTATATTAAAAAAAAAAAAAAAAAAAAAAAAAAAAAAAAAAAAAAAAAAAAACCAAAAAAAAAAAAAAACAAAAACACAAACCAACCAAAAAAAAACCACAACCAAAAAACCCAAGATTTTTATGGAAGTCCTCAAACACCCTTGTGAAAATGATTTAAAACTAGTTCAGAAGGTGAAAATGAGACTGGAAAGGCCAGGAGGGTTAGCCAAGACTCAGTCTATTTCGTCCCTATTTTGCCCCAGTACAAAACTTCCTTTGTCCTCAGGATAGGAGACTCCTTGCTATTTCCATGCAAACACAGCAGTAATAATTGTGTATGTATTTCACAGTGCTGTTCTGCAATGTTAAAAATAAAAACTAATTTTCTATTGCAAACAGCAGTTTTCAATTTCCTTTGTTACACAGATCCACTTTTTCAACACATTTATAAAAAACTGTTAAATGGTTTTGTGCCTTGAAATGCATTTCCTACCTAAAAATGTAGGTCTGCATCTCTTCCCTTGCATAAAAATACCAACCACACCACAGCATCAGCCTTTCTTCCAGTGCCACCTCGTTGTCATGGAAACTGGCCCTGATTTCTACTGCCAATATAGGCTCCATGTAAGCAGAAGAGGAGCTTAAGTAATATTTATATAATACGCAAGAGAGCTCATATATACTGTTTATGATTTCACTGGAGGCCCTCAGACCAGCTGAAGTGACTTAAAGCTCAGACTGTTTCTATCAGACATTCAAAGTGTATTTATATTATGAGCCTCAAAATCAGTCTAGGAAATACATACATATGTGGAATTCACGGTATTCTTTTCTCCCTCTTGTTTTCAATCAAAAAGACAGACAAGCTCCACACTTTGTAAGTAAATAAAATCATGTGTTCTTGAATTGTACTGTGAAAAAAAACAGAATTTAAGTTATTCCTTTTAAGAGCAAGACAAGCCCTTTGCCATATTCTCAAAAAGCCATGATAAAAGACTATAAAGGCTTTTTTTTGCAACAGATGTCAGCACTAAGGAAAGACAACCTAACTTTCAGTATTCCCCTTCTTTTAATAGGGTGGAATGTCTGTCTTCTCTTCCTCCCCAGCCCCTTCAAACATACTTTATGTAAAAATATTGCCCTGTAATTCTGGGGGGGATCTTTGGGGGGGAAGTTTCTGAAGACAAGCTGCAGTCACCCCCCTGCAGCTCCCACAAGGCCACCTAGAGCTGGCTGCCCAGGACCACATCCAGACAGCTTATTTTGAGTATCTCCAACGATAAAGACTCCACCACCTCCCTGGGCAGACAACCTGTGCCAATGCTCAGCTCTCAACACCACGCACGAGATCAGGAGACACACTGAAACTTCTGAATGGCAAACAACCCACCAGCTGATGCCCAAGAAAACATTCCTGATGCCACAGCAACTTTATTAGACAGCTTACTGTAAAACGACAAAATACACAGTAACTTTCAAGTCTATTTAAAGAGACTCTTACACAGAGAAGACAGTAAAATGAAGTCTTATTTCCCTCACCTCAAAATACTTTTTCAAAGGCAACAAGTTTTGAAAAAGAACTACTGCTCTTAAGTATCTGGGGGGTTGCATCTGAAAGAATTTCTGAAGAGGAGTATGACAGTGAGAGATGCAGTCAGACACACACACACACATACACACATTCTCTCTTTACAAGTAAGGAGCCTGGGAAAGACTCTCCAAATCAGGTTCAAATCCTTGATCTGCATGATCTGTAGTTTTTATTTCAAGTATCTGTAGTTCTTTCCTATGCTGTAAACCAATACCCAAAGTCTGTTACCAGAGTGAGGTCTTGCCCTCTTTCTTACCTCAACCTTCCTTCTGAATAGCCTGTTTTGTTACAAACACCAACTAGAATAGAAAAAAAAAATACTTGTATTGAGACATAAATCCCATGGGAAAGGAGCAGACCCAAGAACCTGAGTGCAATAGGTTCTTTTATGACAAACTGAAGATCCACGCAGGACAGTATCCTATATTTAGAAGAACAGCCCTGGGCAGATGTCCAAGTAAAAGCATAGAGCAAGCAAAACACACGGGGATCCTTCCTCCCCTAAGCAGTCCCCTGGTCTCCCACAGAGAGCAGCTCAGAAGCCACCAGGAGGGATTCTGATGCATTTAGTATCTCCCTTCTGATGTTTATTCCACAAATCTACCCAGCTCCCCTTTGAATATACAGAAGCTTCCAACATTCACATATAATGCATGAAATTCAAGAGCATAATGACACCTTTTCCAAAGGATCATGTTCTTGTGTTTGTTCTGCATCTGCCATCTCATAGTTCCAACCAACATCCTCTGATTCTTGTACTGAAAGTGCCTGCAAACACTCATTCTGCAGTCGCCCTCTTCCTGGCACACAATTTAAGAGACATCCACTGTATCCCCCTCTGCCATCTGTTTTTCAGCCTTGAAGAGTCCTACTCAGTTTTGTCTTCCCTCACAGGAAAGCTGCTCCACAATTCCAGATCCTCCCCCTTCACTCTTCCCCAAACACCGTCATGCTGCACCCTTGGTATGCAATATTCCATAGCTGATGCGTGACAGGTTTGTATTTGGCCTAATGGCATCTGGACTACTGTGTTGTCTCTTTCTTTGTTCCTAATCCTGTATTTGTGTTTTTTAATCACTACTGAACACAAAGCTGATGCTTTAATAAAATCTCTGTTTCAATTGTAGCTCCCTAAATAATGATTATTACCTCAGAATCCATTGTTTTATATAAAAGTTATGATTATTTTTCAATGCATATCACTTCAACATTTATCTAAGGTGAATCTCATTTGCTGTTTTGACATTCAAAATGCTGGTATGAATACAGTGAACTAGGCTTGATGTAGGTTTGTGACCAAGAGCCACCAAGATAAAAACAAAAAGAAACGCATATGCTTTCACTTGATCATATAACCAAAACGAGCTTCTTTGTATCTTCTGGAAAACAAAAAGCTAGTTTCTGATCGCAGGTTTTTTCTTGGTTTTAACATCCTAAGTCTATGACTAGTGCATATAACTGTGACTCCCCACAACTGAACTGCCTAATTATTTTCTAATGAGAGTGTGATTATGGTATGAGTTACTGCATCTTTGAATAGAAGTAGATTAATCAGTGGCTCTAAAAGGAAATGGTATTTCCTTTTAAAATATCATTTTACATAAAAATAATTATGTATCTCATGAAATTCTAAGTAAAAGAGATTTTAGAACTGTAGAGACCCAAAATTACAAATATTTACTGAAGTCATACACAAGGACTCTTGCTCTGCTTTAGTTAACATCAGACAGCCCTATAAAACATACTTTGCAAAGTGAGGCAGAAAAGACGTTCTTTAAGACAGTTCTATCCTTGTTGGAAAGATACCACCCAGGTGCCACCTCTCTTAGAAAGAAAATACACAATTTATCAATACAACTTGTGATTGTATTGATATGATTTGTATGATATTGATTGATTGTATGATTTGTATTACTTCAAAAGAGTAATCATGTCCATAGAAATTCAAGTTTAAATAATAAATGTCATTGACAATAAAGAATTATCAACACAAAAATACCAGGTACTACAGACTAAACTAAAAGCTAATGGTGTTGATCAGTACAACTCTGCAGCCATATGCCAGGAAGATAAAACATACCTATCTAATTTAGAGAGATGAGGAGACCATGAGAAACCTAGTTGACTTCAACTCCCTCTACAAGAGCAGTAGAAAAGGGGCCACTCACACATTAGGTAAGTAGCAAAACTTGGTATTTAATTTCAGATGAATGATGAGTGCTATATTAGTTACTGAAACACCTAATTAAAACAATGTTGCTTTTTATCAGTAGGGAAGAAGATTACAATTGAGAGATGCAGCTACTTAAATTTCAGTGATAACTAAATGTTCACGCTTCCAGAACACGAATAAAATGAACTGAACATGTTACAAAATTAAGCTCTGATCAGAAAAACAACACTTCTTTGTCAACAGATGCAATAAAAATATCGTAGTGACAACAAGCAAAGGTAAATTGAAAATCATTTTAAAATCAGTTGTATAGGCTTCATTGTTATCTTATTGCAACAGCCTGAAATCAGCTCAGACAGTGCAGGCCAGACAGGTCCAAGCTTAAAGCAGATTTTGGCTAAGCTGTCTAGACAATATAGTAGCTCCTTTGAGCAATTTATAAATCAGTAGAAATCTTCTATGTGTTCGTAGCAGGAAAATGTATTTAAATATTTATTAAATTTTAGAGCACAGTATGTTTCATTTCATTATTATGACTGCATAGGAGACCTGATCTTCTAATGTTATCGATTACTTTACAACTGGTAAAAACATAGTCAGATAAAGACCCTACAAAACGGCAGCAGGCTGCAACTTGATCCAGTAACATAAAAGAATCCTTTTCCCTTCCGCTCTTTCTTTACAGACAAGTTGCTATTCTCCAAGATGCCTGTTATTTACCCAGGTCTATCATTACATAAAAAGTTTCCTTGTGAATCATTAAAATCTGTAAAATGAATAAAGGAACAATTCTAGTTTGAAAGGAGCTGCTCATTTGAGCAAATGAGAACTCCAGTACTGAGTGATCTGTGTTCATATAGTCTGACATTCAGTAGGATCCTCGAGTGTACCTTCCACAAAAGGTGCATCTTCCACTGCACGTGGACAATGCACATATTGACCAACAGCATTAGGAATTTTAAGATTCTAAATCAATTTAAATTCTGATCAAAAGACACTGCAATAAATAAAGCAATATGATAAAATGAACAGGAATTAATCCTTAAGTGAAAACTGCTTTTTAAATGTAAAATATTAGTTTGCACTTAAATTCAATGGCAATCCTCAGGCACTTTGCTTTTGCTTTGAAGTTACTTTCTTCACTGTCAGGTCCCACTGGAAATAATGCCATACTACCCGATACGCTAGTATACACTCAATTATATGTAGTGAAATGGTTTCCAAAAATGCTCTCCAATGACCAGAAGCAAAATTACTTTTTAATAAAAAGCAGGGTTTAAGCTCTATGGGCTTGATTGGTTGGGTTTGTGTTTGGTGTTTTGCTTCAGTCTGCAGAGTAAAATACCAAGCTATGCTAGGAAAGAGACAGCTGAGGGAAAACTTTCCTGTTCATCTTCATGGCTTTGCTCACTGACAACCCCAAGCCTCCTCAGACCCAGCCTTTAAGCTGACATCTCAGCAAGAGCAGAAACAGTCATGGGATATAAACAGGAAGCCACATTCACTTATTTCCTGTATATTTTCTGACTCTGCTAAGAAAAGTACTTAGATCAATTAAAGGAAAATACAGACATCAGAAATGTGACTTAGTTCATGTTTTCTTGCCAGATTTTGAATTGCAACTGAGAACTGCAGTTACCACAGCCTCCACCCAATGAAAGGCTTTTGGTTCAAGAGTGGAGATAATAGCAAAAGGAGTAAACAATATATACAAAGACTTTGCCTCAGCTGAGAGGCAAAAAACCCCACATCATTTTGCCTGTTCAGCCTCCGCCCCCCCTTTTTTTGCTATTTAATTCAGGCGTATATCTATGGCAAGTGTTTAATTCTTAGTGACGCGATACACCATCCCTGTGAAAGTAAACCACAATCTCCCTAACACAGGAATTGTCAAGAATAGGTGAAAATTAAGCACACCCTCCCCTTTTGCAAGGTAAAAGCCAGTTAAGTTACATAAACATTTGGTTTGCTGAACAGTGCGATATGCAAAATAATTCTTACAGAATCAAACCACCCATGTCACAGTTACTCACAAGTTCAGGCAGTGAAACATCAGAAGCGAGGTTGCAACGGGTGGGCTGTGACCAGGACCACAGGAGAGCAAACAGTGCCACTGTCTCCAGAGGCAGAGGTTGTTCTTTGGCATCCTCTGCAGCACTATGGGTTCTCTGCTATTTAAAAGCTGGAAAACAGACTGACTGGTTCCTAAGTCATCCAAGGCACCTTCCCCTTGTAGCATTCCTTCCCTTACTTCTCTTTTGCTCAGATTAATGCTGGTGCCTATGTCACCTTACCAGATCATCATGCATCAGAGCATGCAAATCAAAAAGAAATCACAGTAGTACATTGCACATATGAGGTTCAAAGTTCTTCAACTGAAAAATCAGCAAACTCTAAACAGAGATTAAATGTTTCAGGGAAAATTCCCCAAACTTTTCCAATATCTGCTGCATTTAACAATTATTTATTTCTCTTCCATTGGCCGTGGAAGAGTAACTTGCAGAACATGGCTCTTAGAAGCACCAATGACGTGGAAAGGAAGGGTCAGGATACAGTATCACTCCGAGTAATGTAATGAAACAAAACCATCAGAATACACAAACACACAAGCAATGGAGAACCCACATGACACCAACACAGATACTTCAAAAGAGACATCATTTCAGTTTTGGGGTTTTTTCATTTTCAAAAACCAGATTTGATAGAGCAGCCAAAATGCAATCTGAGGGCTCAAGAAAGAGTTTTAGCACGGTTCTGCCTCATATGATGAAAGCAGAAGATGATCGGACTCATTTGGTAGTAACATGAGCACACATAAATTTTGCAACAGAATTTTATTCAGGTCGAGGGAATGCTCAGGAATGAGAAAGCGCATGAGCAAAACCGCTGTTTTAAAGAAATATGGCTGTAATTTGCATTGCAATTAAACATACAATGCAAAACATACATAAACAGACTCCTCACTGAAATAAAAGAATAGTAGTACTTGTGTCTTACAAAACCAATCTAGGATTTTAGGGTCACAAGAATGCTGGGGAAGAGAGCTTTAAGAATCATAGCGTGAAACACTATTCCATATGCCCTCAAAGAAATATGAAAAAATACCTGAAAAGAGGTGTAAGAGAAATGGAAAGCTTTGATTTCCTTCAGCTTACTTGTTATTTGCATATACATATATCTAGCTTAGGAAGGAGTTTCATCTAAATTTAAATTTAAACCATGGCAAGTGCAAGGTCCTACAACTGGGTCAGGGCAATCCCAGGCATAGCTACAGATTTGGCAGAGAAGAGATTGAGAGCAGCCCTGCAGAGGAGGACTTTGGGGTGTTGGTCGATGAGAAAACAAATATGAGCCAGCATGTAAAAGCCAGCCAGAAAGCCAATCATATCCTGGGCTGCATCAAAAGGAGTGTGACCAGCAGGTTGAGGGAGGTGATCCTGCCCCTCTACTCTGCTCTCGT